>CANYLF010332188.1:0-14849 GCA_948193215.1 Bocquillonia castaneifolia
TATAATTATTAATTACTTATTATACATAATTAATAATTATATATTTATATTAATCACTAATTATATATAATTAACAAAAATATATTTATTAGTTATTTAATTATATTATTTACTTGCTATATATTTAATTATATTATTTACTAACTATATATTATTAATAAAATTATATTTATTATTAAAAATATTTTAAATAAAAATACATTTACATATAAAAATATATTAAATTATATGATTTACTAGCTATATATAATTAATAAAAATATGTTAATTAATTATTATTTAATAATTAACTATACATAATTATTACTAATTATATATAATTAATAATTATATTAATTTGTAATTATATATTATTTAGAAAAAAAATATATTTAGTTATTAATTACTATGAATCATAATTTAAAAATTGAGAACTGAATTTGCAACGAATAAGTGCCGTCGCAAATTTGCAACGGTCAATCCGTCGCAAATTTGCTTTACGGCCGTTGCAAATTTTACCGTCAAGTTGGCGCCAAAAATTTGCAACGAAATTAGATCGTCGCAAATTTGCGACGGCCAATCCATCTCAAATTTGCTTACAATCCGTCGTAAAATTTTGCGGCGAAATGGCTCCAAAATTTTGCAACCAAATTTGCGACGAACTGTAAAATCCGTCACAAATTTACGACGGATGGTCACAAAATCAATGAATCCATCACAAATTTGCGACGGATTTGAGTCTGTCGTAAAAATCCATTGCAGATTCGCCATTTTCTTGTAGTGCCAGTATTCTGGAGTTGGTCCTGTACAAAGAGAAGAGAGGTCGGACGGGACAAGTGTCCCGGGTCTCACTTCGACGCTCAAGTTAGTTAAGGTATTAAATGTGGTAATTAATGAGCTAGAAGTTGGGATCCTTTACCTATAGAATCTTAGAGTATTTATAGTGTTCTATTGTGTGATGTGTCACTTTAGAGGGTTGCCAAGTGTCTCAGTAAGGTTGTGAGAGTGTTTAGTGTGACTTACCTTTGGGCTTTCATTGGGCTCTTGGACCTACTCTATCAATACTCTTAGAATTTAGTTACGGGATGCATAGTCTAATGTTAAGAGTATTTATAATTGATTTAAAATTTCGTATTTGAATCTTTTCACTTCTAAATATCTTAAAATTTAATTTTTTTTGAACTTCATCTTAAAATTTAATTAAGGAAACACTATTTATCTCTAGCGGATAGGTATTCATATATAGCTTTTACATGAATAATTGTTTCTTTAGGAAACGCCAATGATTATGTTAAATAATATTATTGGTGTAATTTTTTTTTTTAAATTAGCCCCCTTTGTTTTGGGGAAGAAACCAAAAGGGGAGGAGGGTGTTGGGGGTGTTTTATTTGGTCTAGCTCCTCTTTGTTTTTCTGTATTCTTAATATCCCCTCATAAGTTTTAATAAGATAAGCTATAATGAAGAACTTGATTTCTTATTTTGAAATTTAATCAAAGAAACACAAATATGACTATATCACCTAAGTAGTACTTTTTTTGTTTCCTATTATTAATCTTCATGCATCCTTGTACTCATTAATTAAAGGTTTATCTTGTCATACAAAAAGCTAAGATTTTTACCCTTTTTAATTTTCATATAGTGCATATATAAGATCCTTCAATCCTATGGATGGAAATTAAAGTGATATGTTTGATGCCATTGCATAGCATAGCCCACCAAAAAAAAAGCAATTTGCGTAAAAAAATATTGACTCATATTCAACTAAAGAATTTTTTTTTAAAAAAAACTCAAATTAAATTTATAATGATTAGATTCTGATTCACACTGCATACATTAATTGACTAAAAAAATATATAATTCAAAAATAATGCAAGAAAATCACAAATCATGCCCTAACTTTCAATTGGCAAACATCAGCACCAACCAACAACAATGAAGGAAAAAAAAAAATCAATCATAGAATAGTTATTAATATTAATTGATGATAAATTAAATATTAAAATGAGTCTCTTTAATTTTTATTGTTAATTAATAAAGCCCACTTTCTTTAGTGAGTGGGTTAAGCAACTTTTTTTTCAACAAAGTACAACGAAAAACGATAGGTGATGGAAATGGACGGCTAAGAAGTGATCAGAGTACAATTATTGGAGATAGTGGGACACGTGGCATACAAATGAGTAAACGAAAGCATTATGAGAGTGATGGGCAATTTTCAGCTACGGCAACTTGCAAAGGACGGCGTGTACAGCGTCATTTTTTCCTAAAAATAAAAATTAAGTTTATAAAGTAATTGTCTTTACCGGTAATACCGGTAAAAACGACAAACTACGTGTCAATATCAATGAACTTCCAGAGAGTACATCTCCTCTTCCGTGACTATCTCTTGCCTTTTTACCTTCATCCACTTGGCACGTGGGACCTACTTTTTTTAATAATTTTTCTCTAAACAAAAATAATATTAGAAATATTGCATATCTATATTAAATTTTGGTATTATTATTTTTCAGTGACTAGATTATATTTTCTTGATGATGAAAGCTTAAATTTATTTAGTGGAGTTTTCAGTTAATATTAGTGAATTTAATTGAAAGGGAAATCGAGTTACTATATATATATTTATGTTATGAATAATTTGACTACATAAATAAATCTTTTTAGATTATTCAAAAATGGTGGTTGTAGTTTTCATATTGACATAACAAGAAACTTATTTTAGAAATTTCTGATTTTCAGTCGATTAGGCAAAACATAGAATAATGTAAACCTAAAACTCTCACAATGAAATACTAATTAAAAAAAGTTGTACTAATTGACTTATTTATTGGTCATTCGAAAGGGCAAATAATGCTTTATTCTAATGGTTACGATTGAAGTTCTGAGACTGTGAAGTCTTAGGTTTGATTCTCATTCTACATAGAAGTTAGAATTTCATAATGCTTTTATTTATTTCTTGATTAGAATATATGTATATATTTAATGTTTTTTTGGTTAGATATTTACAATGTACTTTTAATGTACAATAAAATGAATAACTATCGATTGAGAAGAAAAAAAAAAGTAGTCATCCAAAGTTTTATTAATTTATATCATGCGGCATTACAAAATTATTTCCAAATTAATAAACCCATAAACCAAACAGTCAATGTATATAGCAAGAATATGTTAATTTTTTTGTCATTTTACTTCTTCTTTTTTTTAAAAAAAAAAATCTTATTACAAAGAGATTTGATTCATTAGAATTAATTTTCAAAAAAAGATATTCGATCTAGACTACCTCAGAAGAGTAAATATTTTTAATCTAAGAATGATTCTTAACCAATGTATAACATGGCAGACATTCGGGCAATCATAATGTACAGAGAAGTTGAATTGATATACACAAATAGCTAATTACAAGTCAAATGTTCGTGTAACTAACTAAAATATAATATAGAACATCTTTGAAAATTATTTTTTTTTAAAAATGAAGTAACAGTAATTAACATATACAATAAATAATATGGAATTGGATAAAAACGATTATTTCTTTAGTGTGTGTGTATGAATTAATCCCTAGGTAGTCTTTCTTCGAGGGGAAGGAAATTTATAAAATAAGTAATGAGACAAGGAAACACAAAGAAAAGGATGTGAGGATTTAAGCCAAAATTATTGGATGCTCAAAGAACAAGTTGATCTATTCTTTACAGCCGCTTTATGAAACTGGTATACTAATAAGGAAATTGAACAAGAGTACTGTAAAAGTACCCAAAAAAATTTCCTGTTTGCAAAACTTTTCACCACAAGGCTGCTCTTGTTTACTAAATCACTTTTTTTTTTTTTTAAAAATGGTTTTAACTTTTGCATGATTAATTAGTCTTATATAACTATTAATTAACCAATTAAAGACAAAAAAAAAAAACTAAACTTGTTTGGTATGTTATAACTTGAATTGATTTTACATATACCTAATGCATGAAGTAAATATTTAACTTGAAGTGCAATTAATTATACAAATTAATATATATTGACTAATTAATTATAAATATATTTTCATATGTAAACTCGATAAATATATATAATATTGCCCTAGCTATTGATTGTTTGCACTATTCCTATTAACGCATTTGGAGTGTGCGGGAACATGCAAGCAACCAATTTAATTTTGTTTTTCACATGCAAAATTTGTATCAAATGCATTGACATAATATTGCCATAAAGAAACCCTGGACAAACTTTCAATAGATTTACGTGTTCTTTGTAGTTATTGCCGTTTTACATACATAAATGTAGTGATCGCTGCCATAAACGACAATTTGGAAGTACTGCATGGAATGTGAAATTTTTGGATCAATTTCACTATTTGTTTACCACTAGCTAGCCTAACCAATCACACAGAAACTATACATATATGACCAACCAAAAATATCGAATGATTTTGTACTATTTTTACTTACCCATTAATTACTAAGTAAAATGTTGAAATGCACCGTGTTAAAAAAAATATATATCCAAATTTAATAGTCGTATATACAGTATAATTTTTATATAAAAATATTTTAAATGGGAATACACTTTATATTTATATATGCACAATGTACTAATAATATAAAAACTGCAGAATTGAAGTACAAACAATAATAACAGATATATAAATATTTGTACCCCCAATATTTCATTCATTTTCACAGTGCAGTACATTATTAGATTGTTTATTTTCCTTTTTTTTCTTTTCTCAACAACCTAGCTACTATATGTACATATTACACATCATAAATGAGCATCATCATATATATTTCAAAAGCCTACATTACATGGTCTTACTCTTACAAATCCTCCTCCTACTCTACAAACCCACTTCAGTACATCATCAATATTAACTCTATTCTGCTTCTTCTTTTTTTTTCATTTACTTTAACCTTCACCTTTCTTGGTAATTCATTTCAATATATAATTAATATATATTATATATCTCCTTGTTTTCTCTTATTATTTTTTTCTTTCTTCTATATACAAACGTGGACTTTAATTCACTTTCCAACACCGGCCTCCTGGCACAAAGGCTCAGGTGTCAAATTTCACTTTTGTAACATGAGAGACATTAATTGTCAGAAGATAAATATTACCATTTGGTTTTGAAAGCCGATGAAACTCTTTGAAAACGTGCCAATTTAATTACTCACTATTGTATATTTTTGTGCATATGGCTAGTAGTATTCGATGATGAATCCGCCCATTGGAGATCTGTGTGGCACACCCTTCCTCCTCTTGGCGGTCCGGTAACTAGCCGCCGTTGGTGGCGGTGTTGATGGAGTGAAGCTTTGAATTTTAGTTTTGGAATTTAATGTTCCTTTACCAATGCCATTGTTCATTGACTCTTCTGTGTCTGATCCATCAATGTTGTCCTTGCGCATTTTCTTCTTCTTAAAGTTCTTTGATGTCCCGACAATCTGAAAATCATGATTGGAGCAAGTACACTTATGAAATATAATTAATAAATTGAAGGGATAATAATGCATCTCACGGTTTTTTAATTAATTTATTTATTTTAAAAGAAAAGTCGACAGAATTTTAAAGATGGTATATGCACATTGTGTGTGAATAGCATTTTCTTGCTTTTTTATTTTTTTTTCTGATAAAAAGGGTTTTTTGTTTTGATGGGTGGTGTTGGGGCCTAGGGAATAATTTATTTCCACTTGGAATGCAATTTGACTAACCCTTCATTGAATTTATTCACCTAGATAAACATTTTGGGCCATATTAAAAAAAATGAAATGGGTAAGAAATTAAAGAAAAAACCCCTTTAATTTGTCTTAAAAATTTATAAAAATTCAATCAAAATTGAAAATTAACTGGAAAAAAAGGGTTTTCTTGAATTAAAGAGTAGTACATTTCAAAGAATAAATTAATTAATAAGAGTGAATTATTGTAAAGGAAATAAATGAATGAATGAATGAAGAAGTGAGAAGAAGTAGAAGGATGGGAAAGAAGAAGAGAGAGAGAGAAAGAGAAAGAGACATATATACCTTGCAACCAAGGGAACAGAAATTGAAAGAATCAAGAAGACTACGAGCACAAACTTGGCAAGTATTGGTGACACCTTTACCAGGCCTTGGCTGTGGCCTTTCATTCAAGAATACAATTCTTGCACTGTTTATTATGTATGTCTGAACTCCTGTTATGTCCAAATATTTCTGAATTTCAGACACTCTTATTACATCATGGTATGATGATCTTCTTATCTACAAAAAAAAAAAAAAAAAAATTAATTAATTAAAAAAATACCCAGAAGCAAAAATACAATGTTAATTCATTAAAATTAGTAAAATTTTGGCTATAAAGAGACTATAGTGAAAACCATGTGCCAGCTGCTGTGACCTTTTGTGAAGCCATAGTTTTAGGAGTCAGCACCAAAAAGGCACATGTCATTGGTGAAACCAATGCAAAATTCGTGGGATCAAAGGCAGATTATGACATCATTACACAAAAAAGATTATTAACAGTCAATCCAAGATCGGATTACAAGAAAGATTATTATACTGTAGTAATTAATTTACTGAGGTAAAAAACTGAAATGAAATATCATATACCTGAATGGCTCTATGGTCTTTATGATGAGAAAGACAGAGAGAGCAAAGGGCACCATTCATGCAATCCAAGCAATACATATTACATTCACTCTTATGAGCATCAGCATGGAGTTTGCATTGAACAAAGAAGCTTGTTTGAAGAAGAGGACGAAGCCACAAAGGCCACTTCACTTCTCCTTTCTCACAGAAATGACCTCCTCCATCATAATCATCGTCATCATCTGGTCCACCACCTCCCTGTAAAAACATTTCAGACATCAAATATTAATTAATTAATGGAGTACTGATCGATTCTACATATACGTGTGTGTGTGAATTATAATTAAGTAAATTACCATGATTCTTCTGCTTTTTGGTTTGATTTCTCTTACAGTGGGTTCTTGATCATTGATATTCATGATCATAGTATAGAGAGAGAATGAAGGAAGGAAATGAAGATTTGTTGTTGCAGAGAGAGAGAGAGAGAGAGAAGAGAGGGTGTGGGGTAGTATAGAGTTGTAGTGGTGGGTGGAGGATGGGGATGAAAAAAGGGTGCTTATCTTTGGCTTAAAAGTCTACTTCCGAACCTCCCCCTCCCGAACCTAAACCAATATCAATATGTATTAGATGCGTTTGGTTTAAGTAACTGACCCTTTCTTTCTTTCTTTTATTTTATTCTTCATTTTTATATTCTCCACTTATTTATTTATTTTTTTATTTTATCCTATTTACTTAAATAAATTAATACTCAAAAAAACACGATCACTGAATATAATAAGACATATGCACACACCTCAGAAAAATGATAATTTTGAAAAGACGTAATCTGAAAGAGTAACGGAGAATAAAGGAGAAATGCATGAGAGTAAACTAGTGGAAGAGATGGTAGATATGAAGAAGAGAGAAAGTGCATCAGAGCCCCACGCATTTTCTACAAGCAATATGAGATTACAGTGTTCATTAAGGACGGAATTAGGTTTAAGCTAGGGAAGATTTAAACTCGAAATGCCATTAGATGATGATCCATAAAGAAATAAAGGAATAACACATACGAAATCACACTTGTGGAAAAAATGTCTAATTTTATCACTGGTGTTCATATTAACACAAGATCATCCACACCAAATCTCATTATTTATTTCCTTTCTAGCTTCTTCTTTATCTTTTTATTTTCTTTCATGTGTGTTCTTCAGTTATGTACAAGTCATGTGATTTCATATTACCAAAATAATTGATCTAACAACATTACTATCAATTTTGTGTATGTGCTATCTAATTCACATTAGTAGGCAATAATGATAGTTGGCTTGAATCACACACACACATATATATTCTTTTTAAAATTATTAACTTATAAAGTCCAAATGTTATAAACGTGTCTAGAAAACGATCTTTTATGTATTATATATGTATATATAAGATGTATATTTAAGGGAAAAGTACAAATAAGTACCTTGTGGTTTCATCACTTTTCACCTAGGTACCTTGTAGGTTTTTTTTTGACAAATAAATACCTGTGGTATATATAATCATTACACTTTAATACCCTCTCAACTAATATGATTAATTTTTTATAATCTATTATGAAGATAATATGTATTTTAAGCGATAAAATTTTTTTTTAAAGTGATTTAACATTCATTCAATCACTTTATTTTTATAGGAAATTAAAATAACAAGTATTTTTATTTTTATTAGGAATAAAATAAATATATTTTTTAAATAAATGTAAAATTTTTTTAAACTTTTTTAATGATTAACATGATGGTAACTCACTTGAGATAATATTATATAACTAAATTTTACATTATATTATTTTATATTATAAAAAATTCACGATATTAGTTCATATTAGTTGAGAGGGTATTAAAGTGTAATGCTTATACATACCACAAGGTAGTTATTTGTCAAAAAAAACCACAAGGTACCTAAGTGAAAAGTGATGAAACTACAGGGTACTTATTTGTACTTTCCCCTATATTTAATTAGAATCATTAGAAAAAATAAATTAGGTGAGACACGTATATATAATCCATATATACTAAAATATTGTAAATTTTTTATGCAAAAAAAAAATTGAAACATTTTAAGTTTAATTAATATATTTAAAATTAATTAATTACCGAATAATGATCATAATGAAATCCGATGATTTTAGTTTATTCTCTCTTCTTTTTCACACCCTCAATAATTATGAGATAGTCATGCTACGAGGTTAGGTTGTTGCTCTCTTATTTTTATTTTTGAATTGAAAATAAATTAAAAAACACCAAAAAATAATTTACTTGGACATTATATACTTATTTTGGTTGGGTATTTGGAATTATATAAGACAGACGTTTGTATATGTAGTTTGAAACTTTGGGAGGTGTTCCTTTCGACATGTGGAAAATAAAGTGGGTGCGTAAGCAAAGCTACCAAAGGATGTTCAAGAATTTTTGATTTTGCCATTGTAATTTTACAATACAATCTGGACCGTTAATTTGCGTGTTGAAAGGATCTTGCTATATATTTATTTTATTTTACTCTCTCCATTCCACAAGAACTGTCTTTTTTATCCCAAATTATCTGTGACTTACAAAAACCAATGAAGCATTAATAATGCTTTTTTCAAGTTTATCATTATCAACACTATAAATTATAACTATTATAAGTAATTAATGAAGAATCTGGTAAAAGGTAGTTTAGTCAACAAAGATATATTTACCTAAAATCTAGATGATTTAATAATTATCTTTAATATATGTGTATAAATTTTAAAAGACAGATATTTTGAAACATATTTATGCAGGAATCTCATCCTGACCATTAATTAATTGAGGGTTGAGAATTGGACAAACAATTATAAAGCTTTCCTTTTCTTTTGTGTGGTCGAGGCAGTGGCCCTAACCTAATTATGTTGTCATTTTATTCCAGCTCAAACTTGGGAATCAAATAGTGCATGCATCTATTCAACATATATAAAAAAAAGTTCAGGAATTTTGTCTAAAAGATCTTACTAATTATCAACTCTCCTGGGTTAATTATTAGTTTAAGTGATTTATGGTTTTAATTTGAAATTAATATATTAATAATTATATGTTCTGTATTTCAGTCTCTTTTAATATAATTATAATTATGCATCTAAGTAGCGAAATCATTCTCAAACTGAGGATGAACTTCGAACCAATATACCGAATTACTGATTCTGAAAAATAAATAAAAAAAAGTTATATGTAAGTTAATGTTGGGAGTGAGGATTGAAAAGTTAAAAGCAGTTGAAAAAGAAAAATAGCAAGATGTATAATGTACTTTCTATTTAGTTTGAGAAGAAATTTTTTTTAAAAAAATTTCGTCACTGTTTATATTGTTTGAAAATGAGGATTAAATTTAATACTTAGAAGTAAAAATTAAATTTATGTTAGTGAATAAAACCGCTTTGATTCGATATATTATTAATGGAAGTGAAAAGAAATGAAAAGAATCTGCACGACTAATTTACCAGCTAGCTTAATTAATTGGTATAGCTAGCTAATGACTGTGCCAAATTAATTAAGATGATGCACACAGTCCAGTTTTTCCAAGTTCATGAGGGGGAAATTTTCTCTTTGCCAGTAATTTCTATGCTTTAATTTGTCACATTATGTGACCATGAAAACAATATAGAACCTCCTTTCTTTAAATAAATAATTAAATAAATATATATTTTTTGTTGTATGTATTAATTTGGAAATTGCAGAAAAGGAAGTTTATGAAGTCCTACTTTTGCCTGCCTGCCTGAAGAACCGCAGGAATTCAGCAACTCCATGATTGATGATTGTTTGTTTTGCCAATCATCCATACAATAATTAGGCTTAATAAGAAAAGTGTAAGAAAAAAATATTATATATTTTTCAATTTTGAAGAAAATACTAACGTGATTGATCAAATTTTAAGAAGATATTAATAATTTATCTATTAGTTATATCATAACAAAGAAATGGCATTCATTAGTATTTTTATCTGGAAGAGTTTAAATTTTTTAATGGTCGATTTTTCTAAAAGTTTTGCTTGGGTTTTCGCCCTTATGATTTATACATCATCTCTTAAGATCTATAAAATATTTTTTAAGTTTTTTAATCTCTTGAACTGGTATATTGACAAAATAAAATTTTACAACCTTCAAAATTTTACTCTGAAAAAATTATTTCCTCTCAAATAAGGGAGGATTCAAAGTCTCCACCTATATAAAAAGCAGAATCTCCTTTTCTTGATTCAAACAAAAAAATGAAAATCTCTAAGAATCCTACTGATTAATTAGCAATGAATGCATAAACTTTACAATGAGCAAATAAAATTGAGAATATATTTTCAATAAAACCCAATTGAATGAAATATGAAATGAAAGTGTTACAAAATAAAAATGAAATAGAAAAAGTCTTATGATTTACAAAAGTATTAAATCAAAGCAATGAATGCTTCTAGAATTTTAGAAATTTCATCCAAGAAAATAGTACTTGTCAACATTAGCCTCAAAAAAAATCTTGAAGAGACTGCATAGAGTTGGGGCATCATTTGGTGGTTTCACAATTCATCCAAAAGCCAAAACCCACATCTATCAAAATTGAATGTGTTTTTGCTCCATAAGGCTTTTATTACTTTATAAATGTTTCCGTTCATACAAATGCACTGGCATGAAAAAAAGCCATCAAACCAATTTCAATTGTCCGTCCTTTTAATGAAAGATCAAATGTGACCAGATATTATTAAAATAAATACCATATAAAAATTGTGGAATATGTTTCTACTCCACCACTTAAGAGTCATTGGACATCCCAAAAAATAAAAAATTATATTTAAATCAATCATTATTAGTTTTTTTTTTTTTGAAAGAATCATTATTGGTTTGTTAATCAAAACCTTCTAATTCTCTTATGAATTGCATGTTTGGTTTTAATTAAAAAAATTAATTTATTAATATATAAAATATAATTATGGAAGTGTCTTATAATTTAACATTGTTTAGTTTTTCAATACACTTTAATTACTCCTCAATTCAAGACACCTCATTTTTTTATTTTTAAATTACATAAATAACCTTATTGGGACATCCAATTTGGGATGTTAACAATTATTGTATAATTATATGAGAATTAATGCTAGTGCTTTTACAGTACACCTTGAGCCAGAGGGTAAAGGGACAAGCACTTGATTACTATTATGAGCACTAAATTTAAGTTTTCGATGTTGGAATTGGATCCACTTGGTGCGTTTGATAATAATCTATTATTATTATTATTATTATTATATTCTTTAGGGCTTTTAAATGTCCACTGATTGATGTGATGGATACCTTCCTTAATGAACCGTTTTGATGCTTATTTTCCCTAATACCACTCCTCTTGCTCAGTTAATAATATCTCTTCTTCTAGTGTTGGCTATGATTTTGTTTTCTGGCTTGAGAGTTGAGACACTACAACATGCACATTCTCTACCCGTAAATGCATCCTTCACTTTCAATTTATTACTATGCATCTACATGCCACTATACAAAATTAATAAATAAACAAAAATATGATTGACTTTAAAATAAATAAACAATCAAATTGCAATTTTTTTTGTCTTTTAATCCAGAGGTTAAAACTTCTATAATAAATCTAAAAGTCTCAGAGGTTCAAATCACCCTCCCTAAATAAAAAAATAGTTATGTAAAACTAAAAAAACTATGGTGTTTTTAATCAAGTTTCCAACTTCTGACTTTTTTTAATAATTGTTATGATCCTAGTATCGGATTCCCATTTGGAGCCCCGACTAATACCGGCCGAATGAGTTCCATTAGGAAGCACACTCTCCCCATGCGACCCTAAGAATAGAACTCTCGACTTTCATATGTAAAGCCTGCAAGCCCAAATGGTTTTACCACTTGAACCACGCCCCATGGCCAGCTTTCGACTTGTAGCTTTACAACGACCCTATTATTTGTAAGATAGGTCGTTTGAGCGCATCTTTCCCCTTTCTATTAGTAAGGTTGTAAAAAGCTTTTCTTGAGTTTGATTGCAGGTGGTTTGCCCTTTACTCCTATCATATTTATCGCTAACGCGATAACTTTTATTTCGGTATTACTAGTGCCAACTGGTTCTGTCCATCAATCTTATTCGGGGATAGCTTCTACTATTGATTCATTTCCCGAAAACCTTAAAACTATGGATTCTATAACAGTGGCTCCTTCTTTAACTCCTGGCTTGGCAAGAAAGGCATTCGTCGCAGTTCGCTCCTCGATCGGACGGTGTTTCTTGGATATGCTCAGTCGAGGTATAGATGCTATGACATGAAATCCAAGAGACACGATGTATCATTGAATGTTCTCTTTAATGGGATCACCTCATATTTTCCTTAACCTAATTAATCAGCCCCGAGGGAGAATGGTGATGGACATGTATTACGGCCTTCTCCTATTCATTAACCCGAACCTCATTCTTCTGCAGTTGATATTATGGATCAACCTCACTTGGGTAACTTGTGACTTTTAGATCGATTATAAATGTTTGTACTATCAAATTATATTAGTGAAACATTGTTTTACAACATTCAATTTCAAATACCCACATAATTTTAAATCAAAAGACTTATTTGTTTATAGAATACTCTAATAATAATGTGATTTTATTTATTCTGAACAAAACTATATGCTCTTTGTGCCAGTCATATCAAAGGTAACTCTTGGCTAATGGATAGCAACCCTTAATTTTTGATGCTGATCAACTATGACATAGTACCAAGTTTTTGAAACTGGTGTTTGAGTCTATAAGACAGGGGGAGCAAAGCATAAGAGAAGGAATTAGACTTAGTCTTAAAAGATTACAGAATCGAGAAGGCAGAATGAATTTCAGATTGAAAGAACAAAGAGTCCAAACTGATGTTAAAGCTTATGGAATCTAGAGGAAAGACCGAGTCTCAGGTTGACGAGACCAAGAAGTATACTTGTCACGACCGTAAAAATTTAGAAAAATAATTAATTATGCAATATCATATCATAAATCATATCATTTGCATCATATTTAAGTGTAATACATTGTATAATATTATGTGATAGAAGAATATTGTATGTAGTAAAGTTTATGCAAGTTAGAGTAGAGTAAGGTTTTAATTGTTGGAAAAGTTGGAGTTATTTGCATAGTAGAATTTTAGTGAGGGCTTATAGAGAGTGTTATATGATGATAATATGATGATGATGACGATGATGATGATGATGATGATAAGAATAAAAAAAAATGAGTGGAGACATAATCCACTACATCACCCTTATTCTTTTCATTTCTTCCATCTCTTATCTTCTTTCTTTCTTTCTTTCTTTCTTTCCTCTTCCCTTCCCATTTTCTGGTCCCTTACTCATCCATATCAAAATCTAACCAAAATTTTTGTTTAAGGCTTAAGATTGAATAGGAAAACTAAGTAAACAATAATTGAAGGTTTAGAAGCTTGATTAAGGTGAGTATTACTCTTTAGTTGTATTTTAATTATTAGGGTTCACGTAAAAAAAATTGGGAAAAATCTGATTTTAAGTTATAATCATGTTATTAAGACTTGATTAAGTATGAATCATGTATTACTTTTGTGGAAATAATATTATTTTGAAGTTTATACATGAATTTATTCAAAGTATAAAATTCTGTTTTATACTCTGAAAAATAGCCTCAGTATTTTGATCATAACTAGAGTTATACAAGTCCAAATTGGACGAATTTTATGTCCATGGAAAGCTTAGGATATGCTTTACAACCCTGTAAAATTTAAGAATTTAATTCATCCATTTGGTTGGATTTTGAAGGTCAAACTTTGGACTACTTTGTTTATACGGGATTAGCAGTAGCTGTATTAGAAAATTCATCACTTTATTTATACAGATAATTTTGAAGTGATTCTTGTTGCTACGGTTTCAGATTTGATATAAGTATAACCCTATAAAATTTCAGAATTTATCAAGTGTATGTAATTTCTGGTGAATTTTTAAAGTTAGTACATGTAAGCTGTCTACATGTACATACATGTTGTCATGTACCATTCATATCATTCATCATATTAAATCTTGTATAAGTATTCATTTAGTAAATTTTTATGATGTAGGCAGATTAATGATGAGAATATGTATATGTTTGTTATTGAATTGTGTTTAAATTGATTATGTGAATCCAATGGCAAAGAAGTTATAAGAAAAGATCATTAGGACTACTTGTTGTCCTATGTTTTTGGTAAGTATTTAATTGATTAAACTTTGGGTATGTTGAATGAAAATTACTATTATTGCTTAATTGTTATGTTCTTGGTGAATTAGGTTGATGTTGATAATTGGTAATTTATTTGATTGA
>CANYLF010332652.1:0-11223 GCA_948193215.1 Bocquillonia castaneifolia
ATTTCACATTAAAAACCCAAATTTCCTATGAAAACTCAATATAAACTCGAATTTAATTTAAATAAACTAATTAATCACTAATTATACTCTAATAATAATCTAAATTAATTAATAAATGGACTTTAAATAATTAGTTAACGGCTATAGAAAAAAGAAAATCCAAACTAAAAAAATAAAGAACTCACGGTTAAAAAAATAAAAAAAATTATACATTTTTTAAGTTTCTTTATCCATCATGCATGAATTTCTTTTAAGCTTTTTTGTTTATTTTTAGAGAGAGAAAATAGATACTAATTTTTTAGCCTTAGTTTCCATCTATTTGTAGTGCTTAAACCCTAACTAAGACTGCTCACAAATCCTAGAATGATTAGGACTTCTTTTAATTAATTCTAAATAATAATTCCTTGTAAAATTCGGATTTCTCCTAAAATTACACAGAGCGTCTGAATTGTAACTCAATATTTTGGTCTCTACGGTCTCTGAACGGGCACGATTTCTTCATGAAAGTTGTAGATCTCAATTTCTCTTGAATTTAGGCTTTTGAATCACCCAATTCTGATTTTTGTAGCTCAAGTTATGGCCCGACGAAGTTGATACACTGTCAAACTGCGAATTTGATACTAAAATCCAAATTTTCTAAGAAAATAAAAATAATTAATATAAATCTAAAATTAATTCAAATAATAAAGTGAAATTTTGATAAATACATAATTTTATATCTTTTAATCCTAATAATATATATTTATAATTTGAATAATTTATAATTTTATGATTAAATTTAACTCAATCCATATATTATATGGATTTATATATTTTTTTAATTATTATGTTTTTAATATATATTTGAAATTTCAATTAATGAATATT
Source organism: Bocquillonia castaneifolia (assembly GCA_948193215.1). Classification (NCBI taxonomy): domain Eukaryota; kingdom Viridiplantae; phylum Streptophyta; class Magnoliopsida; order Malpighiales; family Euphorbiaceae; genus Bocquillonia; species Bocquillonia castaneifolia. Next base: position 868 of record CANYLF010332652.1, read on the forward strand.
TTTAAATCCTGATTAGCTAAGGATTTTATTTTTAATTAATAAATATATCTCTTAATTCCTAATTAATTAAGGAATTCCATATTTGCTATTAATTAATTAAAATAATTATTAAATAACCATTTAGACATTTATTAAAACCTTTCGATAAGCTAATTAGGGAAGGGCAAGGGGGCTGTTTGCCCCCCTCCCACTTTTATATATGTTATAGATTATGTTTTTAATATATGTTTGAAATTTTAATTATGAATATTTTAAATCCTAATTGACTAAGGATTTTATTTTTTACTAATAAATAAATATATCCTAATTATAATTGATTAAGAAATTTCATATTTACTATTAATTAATTAAAATAATTATTAAATGGCAATTTAAACCTTCATTAAAACCTTTCAATAAACTAAATAGGGAATGGCAATGGGGTCAATTTGCCTGTTTGTCACCCCCCCCCCCACTTTTATATATGTTAAGGATATAATTAGTCACTTAATATATATACACACACACACACAGAGGTTAGAACCTCTCTAAATTATTATGATCCGTGGAACAAAAAAAACTATTAAATAATAGAGGTTATTAATTTATAGAAATTTATTTAGTAAAATTATATAATTTATAATATATTTTTATGCAGTTTGTATAATTAATACGAAGAGAAGAAGACCTTCTTTTATCAATAAGGAAATTTTTTATATATTATACTTAAATATTTCATTTCTTATAAATTAAGTATTTTCTAAATATATACAGATTAATATATAAATAACTATAAAGATAAGCAATGTACATATGGTTTATATACGATATGGTGATTCTATAAATTAATATTTACATGTATCTATATAATATTTTGTATTAATTTACAAAACCTTAAACTCAAAAAACTCTCTCCTTTGTTTTCTCTCCCAAAACCCTAGCTACTATATTTTTCTTCATTATTTCTTGGGGCTGTCGTCGGTCTATTACTGGCGATAAGCCCCCTTTATTTAGTTCTTAGTTTTTTTTTACTTTTTAAATAAATTGGATGTTTTCATTCCTAATTGATTGTGTGTTTTTAATCTTCTTTTATGGAGTTTATTTTTTCTCCTCTTGTGAAAGTTTTATTCTCCTTTTATGGGAGTTCTTTTTTCTTGAGAGATTTATCTGTGAAATCAATCATAGATTTTATAGATTATTTCTCAAGCTTCATCTAAATATTTCAATTGAATATTAGTTATTGATATACTATAGCACGATGTTGTGGATCTCAACCATTGGAGGTATTGCACGATGACAATGGAGTCATGTGCGTAGAGCCGAGCTTATTTTGTCATTATTAGTATAGATGATGAATATTCTATTGATTTGTTATAGGCTTTTTTATTTTGCTTATAGCTACTTTTAATATATTTTGTTGTTTTTGTTTTTTGATTAACGAACATGATTGCTAAGCCGGCTTGTTTTGTGTCTGACCGAGTAGAAAGCTCTATAACATTTGATTATATTACTGATGTATTATCCCATAATTTAGTGAATTAATCTCAGTTCTTTTTGATAAAAAAAATATTTTGTATTAAATAATAGATAATAGAATTATTAAATTATATATAGTATCAGGTTCAACTTTATATTTTTTATTATTTATAAAAAATATATTCTTTTATTAATAGTATGTTTTAATTTGTAATTAGTAAAAATTAAATAAAGATAAATTTCAATTTCAATGGGGTTTGGGAGGGTTCAAGTAGTGAAATTAATATATGGGTTCGGGTCGGGTCTTGAATATAAAAATTTTCTTTTCAGGTTGCAGTTATTGTGGTGAAGTATATAGCAATGGAATACCCCGCGAATTGCGAAGATTTTTTTTTTAAAAAAAAAGGATAATAATATAATAATAAAACAAAAAATGGCAGAAATATGTAAAGCAATTCGCACAAAAACGGAGTGCTGGGATGATCTCGATGACGTCCCCTTCCGTCTCCGTCGAAAATTGCTTTTGTCAGTGAATCTCTCTTCTCTTTTTTTTTTTTTTGAATTAATTTTTTATGCGCTTGTTTCTTAATTAATTTAATTAATGAATTTCTTTTTTGTGTGTAATTTTTAATTTTTACAGGTCTCAGAAGAATGTTACTGTCGTTAAACAGGAAGATGACCAATCATATTCACAGCCACAGGTATTTTATTTTAATTTTTTTTTGTTATTTTTAGGGTTTAATTGCATAATTGGCACTAAAAAAGGATTTATTTAGTTGAAGTAATTGGTTTCAGAGTTCAGCAGGAGGCTGCATTGATGCTAATGCACATGCCCTAAACCTCAATGATGCAGCTGTTTCGAATGATAATGATTTCACAGATGAGCTTGATCACATTGTACTCAAAGAGCGTCTTAGGATGCTCCATTCTAGGTATATTTTCATCTTATTTTTCAAAATTAATTGGATAGATAAACTCTTATTTGTTTGTTTAATTATTTATTTATTTTTGTTTCAGTAATTTATGGAGAATCAAGACTTCGGAGGTAATTATAAGTTTTTGTATTCTTTTTGTATTGTTTTGAGGATGGTTGCATATATTGGGGGTACTTGCTTGCCCTTGCCGAAGAGTTTTTGCGTTATGAGTTAATTATTTCAATACCTATTTTAACGTTGTTTTGGCTTGCCATTTTAGTCTCTAACTTACTTTTCTACTTGAAATCATTGGATACTAGTAGTTCAATATATGCGTATTCATATTTTCTTTGACATGCCAGGGCAAGGCTGTGCCTATATTGGATTTGATCAGAAACAGTAAATGTTGATCTTGCAAATTAAAATGGCAATGCAAATGCAAGGAAATTTTGCTTTATGTCTTTTTATCTCTCAAACTTATGGTATCTACTGTGAACTTGGATAGTTAAACTGTAAAAAGAGCACTCAGTTACTACTTGGGTTATATGAAAAAGATGAAGGTGTATAAATGTATTATGTTCATTTGAATCCCATTTTCTTCACATCTGAAAGCTAGATATCGATTTGCTTATCTCAGGAAACATCGATGGAGATTAATTCAAGTGATACAATTAATAATATTCCTGCAAGCAGAGATAGTATGTCTGATTCAACTTTATTGAACTTGGTCAAAGTGAAAGCTGAACCATTGGATAACAGCAAATCACACAAACCAGGCTCAGACACTATGGGTAACCCCCCCTTGAACATAGTGTCAGTGAAGAGGGAACTGGATTTGCCTGATGATTCCAATATGGACGAGATGGATGACATGCAACTGCGATATCGGATGAAGGTGCAGAGAGCAAGAAAAGATTCTAAATCACTTGCTTCAGGGAGTTTTGAATGCATGGATAAAGTTCATCTTTCTTCTGTTGAGAATGGCCCTGCTTTTGTGGAAGCTCCAAATCCAATTAGGATCAGTCGTCCACGAAAAAGGAAGAAGACTGCCACGTAATAACTTCTTTGCACTTTTTTTTTTCCTTTTCCTATTTTTCCCTTACTGAAATTTCTCTCATCTGCGCCACTATTCTTGTAAATAAATTGCAGGGATTCAATTGAAACAGCTCTGGAGGAAGATGCACCTGGACTTCTGCAGGTAATAGGTGCTCTAATTTCCATTTTCGTTGAAATTAAGGTAAGATTCTTTCTCATTTGCCAGGTGTTGATTGAACAAGGGGTGTCAGTTGCTGAAATGAAGCTTTATGGAGAGACAGAAAATGATGAACCTATTGATGAATCATTTATTGAAGATGGCTTTGCAGAGCTTGAGGCTGTGATATCAAAGGTGTTTTTTTATACTACAACTTCTTTTGGCTCAAGCTTATGGTTCAGTTTTTATCTATCCTTACCTTTTAATTAAACTAGAAGTTACCAACCAGTTAAAGCTCCTCCATAGAAAGGAAAAAAAAATTAGAGAAACGATGGATTCAAATGTGTATTCCTGAAAAGTCATATTGTGCTTTGTAAAGTCATCTATATCACTGATACTAAGCATATTTCTTGGTCACAGATATTCTTTCAGCAGAGTTCTTTACTAAAGTTTGGTGCTTTAAAGTGTGCAAAGGGAACGAAACCAACCTATTGTTTGGGTTGTCTATTCTCACTTGTGGAGCAGGTAACAAGTTCATTTTAGTGTTGATTTTAACATGGTTAATGCACAAATGTGTTTATTTTCATTCTTGCCTTTTCATCATATAATAAAGAATTTTAAATTGCTAATCCATTAGTGTCTCGACTTCTTCAGACACGATATCTAAGATTTCGAAATTGGCCTGCTGAATGGGGTTGGTGCCGAGATCTCCAGTCATTTATATTTGTATTTGAAAGGCATAAAAGGTAAATTTAGAGAAATGACTTTGCTAAAGTTTGTCTAGGCAAATGGGAAAATATTGATAACCAGTTTTTTTTTTACTTAAATGCAGAATTGTTCTGGAACGTCCTGAGTATGGCTATGCAACTTACTTCTTTGAGCTGGTTGACTGCTTACCCATTGATTGGCAGATAAAGCGGTTGGTGATTTCCATGAAACTTACCAACTGTGGCAGGATTAACGTAATTGAGAACAAGACATTAGTGGTACTTACTTGAATGTGTTTCCCTACACTATTAATGGTATTTACTATTTAGGTTGGATCTCTTGGTAAATTAACTATCATTTACTTTGTTAATCCGTAGTTTGTGATTTTGTTTCTAATGTATGCATGTCTTACTATGTGCATGGTTAAGATAGCTTAGGAGCTTGCATAGTTCAGTTTCTTTTGCTCATTTCTGAAAGAGTTGTACCAACCATTGAGTTAGGAGTAACGGAACTATTCAAAACACACTGTAACCATTGAGTTCACAATTTTTTGTGCATCAAATGTTGAAGACACTCAATTTTTGTTTAACTAGTTAGGTTTGATTTTGTAATGTTGTCAAACTGAATCAGGCATCGCAGTATTTATGTGTTTATGTATGAACTCAAGTGTTATATAAGGATCCAAAAGTTGTTCAAGCCTAATGTCCAAATGAGAATGGAATTTCCACAAGGTTATGGGGCTAAGCAAAGGCAGAGTTATGAAATAATTAATAACTCGATTATATGGGTCAATAATGTGCAAAATAGGGCTCATAACAATTTTGCTTTTAAAAAAATCAATTATGAAGTTTTTCTCTATTGAAAATTCTATATCTTGAATCCATAAAAGAAATATTTTTTTATTTTATATGCTCTGCTTAGCACCGGTTAAAGCCGTCAACGTACAAGTATGCAAATGGTCTAGCTTAGCACCGGTTATGGCTCTTGCAGATTAATGGTGCCACAAAGTATGCAAATGGTCTAGCTTGGCTCTAAGTCTTTTCTCTATCACTATTTTCTTTTATAAAATGTTTCTATGATACATTTCAAAAGTAACTGGTGTTTTTTTTTTTTTACCACTTATGCCGTTTTTTAGATCCTATTTTTGTGAATGGTAGTTAGAAATTAATATATGACCTTAATATGCTGCTCCACCTAGTGGCATAAATCTCATGCAGTAATTTAGTTATTTTCTGAAGCTTTTGCATTTTTATCATGGGTCCTGGATTTCCCCTCATCTCTGTTTCTAATGTGTCTAAATCTTTGAATAAGGTCGGAGAAGACTTGACTGAAGGTGAGGCAGAAGTGTTAATGCTGTATGGTTGGACACCAAATAGCGGCTTGGGATCTATGCTTAACTACTGCGATAGAGTGTTCCATGACAGGAAGACCGAGAAGGAAAGCTCAGAATGGAGATCCAAAATAGGTAAGTTGCTTAAGGATGGTTTTAATGGGGGTACGATTGTTTCATCTAGCGTCCAGGCAAAATTTTCAGAATCCGGGGTTGATGGGACCTCTAAAATTAAGACGGAGCAATGATTATGTCTCAGCATGTATAAATGCTTAGAAAGATGAAGCAATTATTAGGTTTTTTTTTGCAGTTAACCCCGCATTCTGTACAAATCTGCACAAATGATTATTTTCCTTTGGTGTATAACTCAAGTGTCGGATTTGTTTCTTCTTAGAGAGCGGTGTTGGGTCTGAATTAGGGTGATGTCAAAGACTCGACTGATTTAGTTTATGTAATTTAGGTATTGTCTTTGGTATTAGAGTACGAGGAGTACCTATGGAATGAACATACATTGGACTACTTGCTCAAAGAATGGATGAATTTACTCTCTTTTTTTTTAATCTTAAAAATGTTTCTTCCTTTGCTTTTTTGTATGTACAAGATAAAATAGATGCAGAGAAGCCATTGTCTGGGCAAAGCAGGGGATCAACTGAGCATCTCTTCTTAGCTTTTCAATTTGAAGAAATGCAGGAAAATACCTATGTACCAACCGTTTTATACTTAGCATCTGGGGAGCCAGTAGGCTACTTCAAAAGTTAACTGGACCATAAAATTTGTGGGCGAGCAAATGTCTGATATTTGCATTAATCTCGTCCTTTAATTTTAGTTTATAGTTAAAATCTAAGCACTTCATAACAGATTCCACTCAAAAAAAAAAAAAAAAAACAACAACAACAACAACACTACATGGCAGATAACTCGCTCTGATAGATGCTTTCCTTATTTCATTGTGAAAAGAAATCTTAGTACATCTAACTTTAGTTGAAAAATTAATTCAAGAAAGTATCACATAAGTTCATTATTGTAAGTCCATTATTTTGTGACACTGAATTATATAAGGTCATTTTCATTTTTAGAGGTTAATTAGATCAAATAATTTGTTATTTAAGATCAAATAAGTCTAAAATATTATTTATATTCTTTAAATCTTATTTTGATATATTTTATATTTTTATGAATTTTTCTTAATTTTATTCATTAAAAATCAAAAAAATTTTAAAAATTTTAAATACTTTTTTGTAGCTTGCATACAAAAAAAGCAGGTAAAAATTCATTAAAGTGAATTTTTAAAAAGAGATTTAAAGAGTATAAATAATATTTTGAACTTATTCAGTCTTAAATCAAAAATTATGTGATCTAATTTACTCCTAAAAATAAAAATGACTTTATGTTGTTTGGTGTACAAAATAATGGATTTATGTGACCCTTCCTTGAAAATTAATTTAACAAAATTAAATGCTCAGATCTGAGTAAGGTTTTCCTGTATCTCAAATCAAAACCTCTGCTTTAACGGCTCTACCTGTTTCAAGGGACTATGATTTGGAAGTAAAAATTGGAAAATGTACCTTCCAAGCCTAGGCCTGAGAACAAGGAACTGGCCCTCATATCCTATGGTATTTTATGGGTTACAATTTGTAAAGACTTGAGTTATGTTTGAACTTTGACCATATGGGCAAGGCTTATGGACTATGGTGCTAACTGTTTTGGTTGGACCATTTTCGCCAATTAAAAGCTATTTGATCATTGCAATTAATAGTTTGAAGACTATTTTTTAAGACAATGTTTGGTATAGAGAAATTGAAATCAGTTATTCATGGATTTCAAAAAATGAGTTTATTTGGTTGAAAAAAAATTAGATAAATACCCATTCATGTCAAACTACGTTGATGATTAAAATCATTGTTTTTGAAGGTTTTTAATTCCTACCTATTAGGTGAATTTTCAGAAATTCCACCATTTTATTTTGATAGAACAATTGAGTTATTTTTTTTTAATATTCCAAACTATCTTTAAACTCAATTAAAAAAATGTCTCTTGTATTTAATATGTATTTATAAAGGGATATATATCAAATTACTTATAAAATCTATGGGTGTTTTTTTTATATTAATAATGAAAACATATGCATACACGGTACAGGAACATAATACGTGCATACCTCAAAACCATAACTGAATTTTATTTATTTAACTAAACAAAACTTGAATAGAAATTCTTTTCTTTTTTTTTTAGTATGGGGAGGGGATTTAAACCTGGGACTTCAAGAATTCAATACATATGTCTTAACCACTAGATTATACCTTGGGAGACTGAATAGAAAATCTACGTATTGTACTATTATACCAAATGATTGATTTTTATAAAATACACTTTTAATAATCAATGATTTTTTTAATTCAATGTATTTTTAAAATTTATCCTTTTTTAAATATCCTCCCATCAAACATTACTTGATTACTCTATAGTTTTTTCCTCTATTTCAAATTATTCTTCAAAAACTTCCTTCCTTCAATGAGATTTGCTCAAAGTAAAACTGAGGTTGGATGTGATTCGCACTTAAATTGAGTGGTAATACTAGTAGTATATTGTATCAATTTGGATTTAAAGTTCCAACAATTTTGATAGACGATAAATATATTAAAACTATATTTTTTTTGAGAGCATATATTAAAATATAATCACAGTTCCTAATTCCTGGTATGGAAATATATAGCTAAAAATTACCTATAGCTCTATCTTACGCTATATTTGAGAATTTCATTAGAAATGTAAAACAGAAAAACAATCAATCTATGTGGTTATTAATCCATGGTGTGGGATTTATTTAAAAAATTACGAGTTAAGATTAACTTTTTTTTTTTCATAATTAGACAGGATTAACTTTTCATGTTTACAAATTTTAAAGAACTAACTATTAAGAAGGATTTTAACATTGAAGATAGATATAATAATTTATTCACTTAAGTACAAACTAAAGTGAAATTTAAAGGATAAATGCCTCATCAAATGTTTTTTTTTTTAATCTCAATAAGCTCATTATACTTATTTTATTAAAGCATTTGAATAGAACTAGGAGTTGCTTTTCTACTATATCATAAACAATTATAATTTTTTTTTTAAAAAAAAGAAGAAAAGAAAGCAAAAACTACATAAGGGTGATATCATCATATATATTCATTAATTAAAAAAAATCCATAATAAAAAACAATAATCCATACAACAACCTCTCAATCTTTTTCCTTCATTTCTATGTTTGTTATGATTGTTTATTTATGCTTTTTGGGGTTTTTAGATACAAGGAATCATTGTAAGGCATTCATTAACATTAAAACCTTTTCCACCAACCACCAATGGTTGCTTCCTTTCTTATATTTTCTTACATTATTTGATTGATTGGAACCTCGAAGTTTCTCGAAATTGATGTTGCCATTCACTAAGAAGAAGGAATATGTTATTGGCATTTTAACTAGTAGCACTCAATCAAGCTCTACTCAAAATATATAAAATAAAATAAAATAAAAAGCATCCACTAACATTCATAAATCCATTAACATTTAAATGTAACCACGAGTTACATGGACATTTGTCTTGTTTATGATGTTGTCTTATCTCCTATTATTAATTTAAAGAACTTAAAAATTTTAAAATGAAAAATAAAACTTAATAACTATGTAAAATGAGTGTTAATGTGACGTTATGCATGACATATACATTTGCTTAATTATTGCTTAGTCTTATGGTACATAAACGATAGGACTAAGCTCGATTAAGGCATCAATTTCAGACATGATCCTTTCTTGTGTGATTTCTTCCGTATCTTTAATTACTTTTTTTTTTTTTTTTTTTGTGTTCGATGTCTATTTGTTCTATAAGTTTAGTAATACTAGTTTTTTCCCCACGTGTGTTACACGCGGTGCTCATTATTGATATAATTATGTTATCAAATCATTAATTTTTTACTCTTTTTTATAATTTTTTTTTTACTTTTTAAGCTAAACCATATTACTTAATTATCAATAAATTTATGATAAAAAATAAAAATTTATATACCTTTTAATTTTAAATCTTCAATTTTCAATTCATGCGTTTAATTTTAGTTCTTCAATTTTCAATCCATACTTCAAAAGTTTGAATGATGAAAAATTCCGTAAAAGTTTCATCAATTTTTTTTAGATAGAGAAGAACAACCATTTTCTAGTTTTAATTTTTATATATTTATACATCTCAAAATCTAATTACAGCTACCTAAAATCCCTAGAAGGATTAGAACTTATTTCAATTAATTACACGTAGCGTTTTAAAATTTAGATTTCGACCAAGACTGCATATCATATAACTTCTGATTTGTGACTCACTTTGCAAGTATTTAAAGTCATTAAATGGCCATGACTTCTCATGGAAGTTGTAGATCTCAATTTTCTCTTAAATTTAGGCTATTAAATCACTCAATTCTGAGTCATCCAGCTCAAGTTATAGCTCATAGAATGTGATACACTTTCTACTTGTAAATTTCACATTAAAACTTAATATAAGTATGAATTTAATTTAAATAAACTAATTAATCATTAATTCTACTCTAAAATGAACATAACTAATCTAAATTAATTACTAAATAGACTTTAAATAATTAGTTCATGGCTATAAGAAATAAAAATACCCAAACTAAGTAAAAGTATAGAATTAATGGTAGAAAAATAAAACTATTGATTTGTATCTCACTTTTCATGTATTTACTGTCTTCAAATAGCCACGACTCC
>CANYLF010332809.1:0-10647 GCA_948193215.1 Bocquillonia castaneifolia
ATCTAATTTTTAGGTCAATCTAGTGCCTGAAAGTTCACAAATCTGCCCAGGTAAATAAAAATTTGATATGAACTAAAGGCTTTCAGCCTAAATTCTATCATCACATATTAAGTGCTAACACTGAACTCAAGCTTAATCAAATTTTTGGTAAAGTTTGATATGAACTAAATCCTGTAGCACAAGTTATGAGCTTTTGCATTTCCAAAGTAAACCCAGTAGTGTACTTCCATATAGAATCTCATAAAATGGAACTAGCCCAATTTACAAGAATTAAAAAAAAAAAAAAACTTTAAATCTCCTCAAAAATACTACACCTTCAATAAGACCTTATATAATCATTAATATTTCAACCCAAAGAAGAAGAGAGGAGATAAAAATTCAGTATCCAAAAATTAGTAAAAATAAAGAACCACAAACACAGTTTATAACCAAATGAGATTGTTTCGATGCAAAAAATTTCGATAATGATTAGATAATTATACTTTAGAAATCGTATCAACCAAAAAAGAAAAGAAAGTTAAAAGCGCCAATCTTTTGTACCTTTGGGATTAGCAGAATCGGTAGGTTGGACAACCTGCTGCTAATTGCTATGCTTTCCAATTCAAATGGACAAGTGTCGGACCGGTTCGGTTTGATCTTTGATGACCATATGCGAGGAGGATGTGTGAACTAACGGAGAAATTATCATTAAATTAAATAAAAATAAGATTTATTGGCCAAATATATACCTTGGGCGGGTTTCTACTGCCTTTCGCGTGGATTTATGTAAAATTAAAATTATATATTATTTATATATATATATAATTATGAGTGTGGTTCAAATAGTAAAATCACTTGAAATTACAGGTCATATGTCTGAAAGTCGAGAGTTCGATCCTAAGTACCGATTAGTTAGAGAGAGTGTATTTTTAAATGGAACTCACATGATCGGGATTGGTCGGAACTTCAAATGAGACTCCGCATATCTGAAATAACAATAATTATATATATATATATATATGAAAAAAGATTCAAAAAATATTTTGATTAAATATAATAATATATAGAAAAGTTAAGAAAATATAAAACCTATGCGATTATAAAAAAGGATACTAACTTTTTTTATAAATAAAATAAAATGTTTTAATTTATAGTGTTATTTTTTTTTTTAAAAAGTGCCTATTAATTTTATGTACCTAAATCTAATATTACTATACTAAAAGCACTAAAAAGCTGAGTATCACCTGATTTACATCTACTTTTCATATAAAAAAAAGTGAAAATTTAGCATTTAGAACTTAACTTTTAAAAAATTATTATTGAAGTGAAGTCTAATTGTATAAGTTTGGACATAATTTAAAATAAGTAGTGGAATATTGTTAGCGCATTGTGGACAACCATCCTAAATTATTTATATAATTGGAAAAGAAAAAAGAAAAAGACACTGAATTGCATCTTTCATTCATTGGCGAAAATCCTCCAAGTTGATAGGTAAAGGGATTGGATATGGCTAACATATTACTCCCATTAGACTTTGCAAAAGTAATTTTTTTGCATCTCTAGTGAAATGAAGCACGCCAAAAGTTATAATTGGTAATTACCAACCAATCACGTACACTTAAAAAGATTACAATAAACTTTGTTCAAAGGAAAAATGGGGAAATAAAAAAAACACGGACATGGTCCGCTTGTGAAATTTCAAGTGATTTCAAGAAAATATTGTTCTCAACCATTTTCATTTGTAAATGATTTTAGGAAGTTCAACTCATTCTTCTGATTACCTTTGCTCTAAAATTGGAATATATCTATCTTCATAGCGTTTCTACAGCAAAAAGCATCAAAAAGAAAAGGCAGAACACCACCATAATAAGCTGATAAAATAATAACAAAAGGATTGTTATCTTCTCTATTAATTAGCTCTTCGCTCACCGTCTTCTAATTTGTCTATTCCTCCCGGAACTAAAATAAACCGAAAATTAATTGAAAATTTAAATCCTATCATATACCAATAGATATATAGGTTATTGGAGCATCCTCAACTCACTCTTTATTTAATACAATTTATCTATAATGAAGAATTAACTCGTAAAAATACATTGCAATGAACTCTTTACTTTTAACATATAGAATAGAGAGTAACTTTGACTAGGTACTTATGGAGAGTCAAATCCACTCTCTACTCTATATATCATTGATGGAATTGTTATTTTCCAGATAACGTGTTCACACTTTCTCCATATTTTAAATTTAAAATGAGAGAGAAAGTAAGTTAAATGAAGATAGAGAATAAAAAAAAATCAAAATAATGAATTATAAATAAAGAGTACATTAAAGTAAAATTAAGATATTTACTCTTTAAACAATAGATACTCTCCACTTTATAAAATATGCTCTTTGTTTTACTGACAACTCCCGCAAGTGTACGGAATAGTTGTAGTATATACTCGGAGTACGAGGTCGAATCCACAGGGACAAACGTAGAAATCTTTCGATTATGGGTACAATTGACAAGAAAAGTAAAACGAAAACACTTGAGTTGATTTTGAAATCTTTTAAAACTAAATTAAGCAAAGAAATTGAAAACAAGTAATTAAACTCAATAAAAATCGCAAATAGAATTAAGAATCAAACAATAAAACAAGCACTAGAGTTCAGGATTCCATCTAGAGGGAGCAATTCGATTAACAACACAAATTCATTTAAGCAAGACTTTCCGAAAGTGTTTTAATCCTCTGTCGAGGTAGAAAAACGTATTCAATTGAACCAACTATGTTAATCTATAGATGCACACTGATTAAACAATCGAATCCATTAAGTAAATCTTTAAATCAAGTTTAGGTTAATTGTCGTGTCCGTATTAACATCTAAACAATCTTAATTTTCAATTCCGTTTTATAACAATCCGTCGATTCAATCATAAATCCTAGCAAACATAAATCTAGGTGGCCAATCAAGAAATATGTTAATGAATCACTTGAAAATTGAATTAAATGAATGGAACATGAAAAACTATATTAAAATAGAGATTCAAATATTGCTAATCGAATTTCTCCCATACTAGATTACATACATCCCTCTAGTAGGGAATTTAGTTCATAAACATTGTAAAAACTAAATAACAATCCATAACAAACAATAACAAAGCTAAATTAAACATAATAGATTCAAAGGAAGAATAACTTAGTCTTGGGAAGAACAAAGAAAGCTTTAATCTTCAGAATTCTCTTGCAAATCCCCCTTCAATCTTCAGAAAAGAGTGTTTTTGTGTGTTTTCTTTCTCTAAAAACTAAAACTAAATGTGGCGTCACCCAATTAAAGTCTAGCTATGTTATATATACAGTATCTCTCATAAGTACCCTTAAAAACCCTAAAAACATCAAAAAATCACGTTTTCAGCAAGTTGGCCGGCAGGGCCCCGCTGTCGGCCAGACGTAGAAGATTGGCTCATTTTCTGGTGGCTACCGACTAGCCCTAAAATTTTGCTCCGTTTGCTTTGATTTTCTACCAAAGCCGGCCATGTGCCGGCTAGATGAAATTTCTATCTTTCTGCAATCATTTTGACTCCGAATTCACTCTAATTCGACTCCATATGATTGCAACATTGAAAAATAACAAAAAAATGAACAAATAAGTGTGAAATCTACTCAATTGGCAAAGAAATTGAACATAAAACTGAAGAATAAACAAGAATAACAACCGGTTATCAAATTCCTCCACACTTGAGCTTTTGCTTGTCATCAAGCAAATTTAATCAACACTTGAAGTCTTTAAATCAAATTCAAACCTATCCCAGCCAAAGCTTTCAACATAATAACAATTACTCTATTTAACCAATGTCAAATCACTTGAAATCAAAGGTAATGTTAAACTCAAGCTTACCAAATCAAAATCCAAGCATAACCAATTGAAATGCAAATCCAATCAACACAATCATCCCAACACTCTTACAAAATCTCACTTAAACTTTTAAGTGTTAAGGGGTAAAGATATCTCACTCAACAATCAAAGCAAGAAAGAAATTCAAGCATAAGCTTGCCTCTTAATCAAGAGTCCTCAGAGGACTGAATTATTGAAAATACAAATCAAAAGGGTCTTAACTTGGTTGTAATAAGGCTTGGGAAAATGTAGGATTTAAGAAAAGAAAAAGAATTCGGTTAAAAGAAAGTACATTCAACTCTAAAACATAACTTGTGAAGAATTCAAAAACCCAATTCCAAAGATACACTTCAAATTCTTAATTGCCAAATTTTACTATGCTCAATTCCACTTCACATTATTTTGAACTTAACTTTTTTTTTCAAATCTTTTCATTCTTTTGTGTTCATCATTTTTTTCAATTCAAACCATTGAGCAATAAACATTCAACACCTTTGTCAATTACTTTCATGTAATACCCAAAATCAAAAAATATCTTCACAAATCAATTAAGAACAAGAGTTATAATAAATGCACTTACGGCTTAGAACAAGGGAAAATGAGAAAATGGCTCAATTAAGCTCAAAATTGTGGCTAATTAAAAATAAAATAAGATAAAGGAATTAAAACTCAACTTGGCTTACTAATGGTAAACAAGGTGGTTCACTTGGCCAGAAGTTAAACCTAATTGCCCTTATCACTGTCATATTTCCAATAAAAATCATGTGAATTCTAAATGCATACCAAGGCAAGTTCTAATGAATTCTTACCAAGCAAGATTCACTCAACAATAAAAATATGATCAGCATGCACAAGATATATGCTCAAAATAGCTCAAAAGCCCACAAAAGTTAAGTACAATGTTGAGAATCTAGCATATAATTGAAACTTGCAATCAATTAATCACACTAAAACTTGGAAATAGAAAACTCAAAGTTTAATACTAACTTCAACAAAGCAATAGTCCAAAAGTTAAGCAACATAATTATCATCACAATTAAGCTCCAATTGAAACATATTTAAACAATTAACTTAATGAAAATAAGTATCAACTAAATATGCTTAATGAACAAACTTAATAGAAAACACAAAACACAATTAAGCATTCTAAAAAAATTGAAAAATTTAACCACAAAATTTTAAAAATAGCCATTAATTCCCTCCCCCACACTTGAATGAAAAATTATCCTCAATGTTAAAATAACAAAAATAAAAAGCAAAGGGGGTAAAAATAACTTCCCTGAAAAATGGCCGCATCAAACACTACCGATCTAAAAGTCGGTGAGTAGAAAAAACCAAAATAAAACCTAAAAGAAACATAAGAAAGGCAAACAATTAAAAAAAAAAAATCTACTAAAACTTAATTAAAACAAAAAAAATTACTACTAAAAAAATGAAAGTTCTAAAATAAAAATCAAACAAAATACTTAATTAAAAATGTGGGTTATCCTCCCCACAAGGGCTTTATTTAACGTCTAGAGCTAGACGTTGTAACACATTCATGGAGGCTCAAAGTTGAGGCATGAAGATCCACCAATGTTCTTGATCACACTAATCACTTGAGTTTGGAAGAAGACGGAGAAGTTTGCGGTTGAGAATCTAAATAATTTGATTCCTCATTCTTCCCTTTAATGCACCATTTAAAACTCTTACCAATCTTAGCAAAAGCTTTGGCCTCCTTCTTATTCATCTTCTTGCTAGTTAGAGATTGACCGATATCAAGTATGAAGCATGTAGCATCCTTCGGAACCTTACCACCATCACCCTTGACATCTACTACCAACTTATCATCAAGATGATTCACATCCATAGTAGTTTTCTTGTACATGGGTGTTGACGTTAAAACTTGACCAGTGTCCATCTTGATGCTCGAATCCTTACTTTTAAGTTCGGGATGTTCATCATTAGTGAGCCCATAAAACTCCTCCTTGTCTCCCCCTACTCAAATGGTGATCTTGCCCATAGTCACATCTATCATAGATCTACTTGTTGCTAAAAATGGGCATCCCAATATGATAGAAATATCCATATCATCTTCTAATTCAAGCACAAGAAAATCGGCTGGCAAGTAAAACTTTTCCACTTTAACCAAGATGTCCTCTACAACTCTTATTGGATGTATAATCGATCTATCCGCTAGTGGTAAAGAAGTTGTGGTTGGTTTAAGCTCACAAAGTCCTAATTTCCTAAAAAGAGTCATAGGCATAAGATTAACACTTGCTCCTAAATCACACAAATATTTATCAATAAAATGAGAACTAATAGAACAAGGTATAGTAAAACTCCATGGGTCCTTTAACTTTGAAGGTAATTGGTATTGGAAAATTGCATTACACTCCTTTATTAAATGCACCCTTGTATGTTCCTTTAATCTCCTTTTATGCATTGTGACCTCTCGAAGAAACTTGAGGTAGTTGGGCACTTGCTCAATCATATCAAGAACATGGAGGCTCTTTGGAATCTTCTTTAACATCTCCAAGAACTTGGCATCACCCTTCCCTACAATTCTTTGTGGGAAAGGAATAGGAGAGACATATTTGATAATAACTTTGGGGGGTTTTTGTTCTACTTCTTGCTTTGTTGCTTCATCCTCTTGTCTTTGCACTTCTATTCCTTTCTTCAAATTTGGCTCATCAAGTGCCTTCCCATTCCATAATGAAATTGCCATTGCTGTCTCTCTTGGATTAACCACCGTGTTGCTAGGCAAAGTTTCTTTAGGTCGTTCTTGCAATTGCTTTGCAAGTTGTCCAACTTGTCTCTCTAAATTTTAGATGGTGGCACTTTGTTGCTTCACAATGGCATCTTGATTTGCCATGTATTTAAGCATAATATCTTCAAAGGATGGCTTGGATTATTGTTGAGGTTGTTAATGCAATTGTAGTTATTGAGGCGGTATTTATGATATTGGTAGAAATCCAAGAGCTCCTTGTTGAAGTTGACTAGGTTCATTCGGATCCCTCAAAGCAAAGTTCAGATGATTGCGCCACCCGGATTGTAAGTGTTTGAAAATGGATCATCCCAGGATTGGCGATTGTTATCTTTACCCATATAGTTTGCCATCTCCACATTGTGATTTCCATAATAAGTGCAATTCACAGATGCATGCCCAAATCGACCACAAAAATAGCAAGCTTAATTGGTGGGTGGTTTTCGGTGACTTGGCTCTCTAGCCAATAATATCTTCACATGCTTGGTAAGGTCAGTAACATGATTCAACATTTCAGAAGATGATTGATCACTCGAACGGTTCCTTCTATTACTGCTAGCCTTCAATTGAGAGTAAGTAGCAAGCATCTCAAAGATAACCCATATCTCATCGGAAGTCTTCTCACCCATACCAATACCGACATGAGTGTCCACTGAATTCTATCCATTATTACATAACCCCTCATAAAAGAATGTCACCAAGAGATTAGTAGGGTATTGATGATGTGGACATTGGGTAAGATAGCTTTGAAATCTATTATAAGTTTCATGGAAGAGTTCACCATTATTTTGAACAAAAGTGCTAATCTTGGTTCGTAACTCCGTGGTCTTGCCTTGTGAATAGTATTTGGTGATGAACTTTTTATAGACATCATCCCAAGTCCGCATAAAACCTTGAGGCAAGTTCATGAACCAAGTTTTGGCTCTATCTTTCAATGCAAGAGGAATACATCACATCTGCAGCTCGAGTTTCTGAACGCCATTCAATGAGAAAGTTGCAATGATGCTGTAGAGTTCCCTTATAAAAGCTAATGCATCCTCGAATGGTAAACCATGAAAGTGTGGAATCATGTTGAATTGGAGAGTCTTCAAGTCATAATTCCTTGCAACAACACTCAAAATAATGCATGAAGGGGATGCACTAATAACAGGGCGTTATATTTCGTGAAGATAGGCCCTATTATCGCCATTCTCTTATGGTGGATGGCATGGATGCCCTTGTGGTGGAACATAGCCATGTTGTCGCCCATCTTGCTGTGGAGGATGTTGGACATTCACAATAGGGAGTAATGGGTCAACAACTATGCCTATTGGTGGATTACCAATTACGCAAGATGCCATATCACTAGCTAGCTTTCGTTGATGAGAAACAGAATGATTTGCACAACACTACCTATAAACACTACAACAAACACAAAATCAATATTAATGAAATAACAACTAACATAATACGTAACAATAAATTCACAATCACAATGCAAAATTTAACCAAAGAAAGAAAAAATTAAATTAAACTCAAAAAACCAAACAAAAGAAACCAAACACAAGAAAAACAAACACAAACAATTAACAAAATAAAACACTAAACAATTAATAAGAAAACTAAACAAAGCACGTAATCAAAAAATAATTAATTCTGTTGTCCCCAGCAATGGCGCCAAAAACTTGACAACTCCCGTAAGTGTATGGAATAGTTGTAGTATATACTCGGAGTATGAGGTCGAATCTACAAGGACAAACATAGAAATCTTTCGATTATGGGCATAATTGACTAGAAAAGTAAAACGAAAACCCTTGAGTTGATTTGAAATTTTTTAAAACTAAATTAAGCAAAGAAATTGAAAATAAGTAATTAAACTCAATAACAATCACAAATAGAATTAAGAATCAACCGATAAAACAAGCATTAGAGTTTAGGATTCCATCTAGAGGGAGCAATTCGATTAATAACATAAATTCATTTAAGCAAGACTTTCTGAAAGTGTTTTAATCCTCCGTCGAGGTAGAAAAACATATTCAATTGAACCAACTATGCTAATCTGTTGATGCACACTGATTAAACAATTGAATCCATTAAGCAAATCTTTAAATCAAGTTTAGGTTAATTGCCGTGTCCGTATTAACATCTAAACAAGCTCAATTTTCAATTCCGATTTATAATAATCCATCGATTCAATCATAAATCCTAACAAACATAAATCTAGGTGGCCAATCAAGAAATATGTTAATGAAGCACTTGAAAATTGAATTAAATGAATGGAACATGAAAAATTATATTAAAATAGAGATTCAAACATCGTTAATCGAATTACTCCCCTACTAGATTACATCCATCCCTCTAGTTGGGGATTTAGTTCATAAACATTGTAAAACTAAATAACAATCCATAACAAACAATAACAAAGCTAAATTAAACATAATAGATTCAAAGGAAAAAGAACTTAGTCTTAGGAAGAATAAAGAAAGCTTTAATCTTCACAATTCTCTTGCAAATCCACCTTCGATCTTCAAAAAAAGAGTGTTTTTGCGTGTTTTCATTCTCTAAAAACTAAAACTAAATGTGGTGTCACCCAATTAAAATCTAACTAAGCTATATGTTGACCTAAGTGCTATCAATCTATCTTATTTTGAGCTTAACAACCTTATATTTGTGTTTGATAAAGTTTCTAAGTATGCAGGATAAGTTTCAAGAAGTAACTTCAACATTTTGTATATGGACTCGTAATTCCCTCTCGCGACAAGGGTACATCACCCCTGCGATGTGTCTCACCTCTGTGATTAACAAGCCTCGCGTCGAGGTGCAAAGTTCTAGTAAGTTGTGAAAATCTAAGGTTAATGCCGTGATGGATACATCGCCCCCTCGACCTGCAACGCTCCCGCGATATGAGGATCACGGCATGAAGGTCCAAAATCAAGGACCTACTGCTTCTTTTGGAGCTCTTGGTCACCCTCGTGATGAACGTGGTCGCTCTCACGACCAATGAAGCATAAAATATTTTTCAAGCCGCATCACGCCATCGAGACTCATGATTGCCCCCGCAATGTCAGGATAAATTCGACCGTTGGAGTATTTTATGAATATCGCGGTCGTGACTGCTACATTACCCCAGCGACTAGACACTTTTCAAAGCATTAAATGCAAAAGTGTTTAAACATTGGAGATGAGTGCGACCTTGTTTCTAATAGCTAGGATTGGGTATTTTGACTATAAATACCTATCATAAATGTTCTTCAAGTGAGGACATTAATTCTTTGACAGCCAAACTCTTGCAATTTTAATTATCTTCTTTGTAATCAATTCTTTGTTTGGTATTGGGTAGGTAGAACTCTAGAGCATTTGTTACTTGGGTTGAGTGAATTAGTTATCCACTATACTAGTGTCAATTCTTTGTGAGTTAGGGAAACACTAGGGTTGGTTTTAAGTTAGCCATTAGAAAACTCTCTTGTAAAGGTTGAAGATAGCCTATTGAAATATTCACTGTGAAGGTTTGGGATAGCCTTGAAATCCCTTGTATAACTATTGTGGTTTAGTGGAACCCCAAAGAGGTCTTTGGGAGAGTGGATGTAACACAAGTTAGGTCCAAACCATTATAAACTTCTTTTGTGTTCATTCTACTTCATCTAAACTCTTTTCTTAAGTTCTATTAATTTTTAATTCTACACCAATTCACCCCCCCGCCCCCCCTCTTGGTATTTCAGTTGGTATCATAGCCTTGTTGCTCATTATTACCTTAAGTGGGAGTAAAAGATCTTCAAGATGTCTATGGGTGAAGGTATTTTAAACTTGAGACCTTACTTCGATGGAAGTGACTATCCTTATTGGAAGTTGCGTATGCAATGTTATTTGGATAGTGACCAAATCGATGTTTGGGATCAAATTCTTATAGATTGGACTCCACAAACTATAAAGGTAGGAGAGGTGACTACAACTCTTGAAAGAAAAGATTGGGTGGATGCACACAAGAAGAGCAATGGTAAGAATCATAGAGCCATGGCCATTCTTCTTGGTTCTTTATCAAGAGAGGAGTGTGCTAGGGTTTAACATTG
>CANYLF010332901.1:0-15869 GCA_948193215.1 Bocquillonia castaneifolia
TAATTGGATGGAAATATAATTTTGTAAAATAGCAAATTTTTATCAAGTGTATATAATTTCTGGTGTATTTTTAAAATCAGTACATGTAACCTGCCTACATGAACATGCATGTTGTCATGTTATCATTCATTTCATGCATCATGTTAAATTATGTATAGGTGTTAATTTGGTGAATTTGAATGTTGTAGGCAGATTGTTGATTAGTATATATATATGTCTTGTTATTGAATTGTACTTTAAATTGATTATGTGAATATATGTGTTCAAAGGCAAGGAGGTTATAAGAAAAGATCATCAGGACTATTTTGTTGTCCTAATTTTTTTTTGTAAGTATTTAATAGACTAAACTTTGTGTATATTTAGTGAAAATTGCTATGTTAGTTTAATTGATATGTTATTGTTGATTGAGTGATAATTTTATACTCTTGGCTTGTTGAATTGGTAGTGATTAAATTTGATGGAATCTTTATGTTCTTTAAGTTAATATACTTTTGGTGGAATGATTTGAAATTTGGAAGTTGATTTTCTTTGGATGGTGAATTGATGTGATTTTGATTGAAAAAAGTTTATGAATTGGTTGTGATGTGTTATGAAATGAATTAATTGTGATTGTGTTGTGCCTCACATAAATGTGAAATTTATGAGAAATGTGACTTTGTGCGATAAAGAGTGTGATAGTGAAGCTGAGCCTGGGGATAGCTACCCACGATTTTTGTGAGATAGTGAGACTGAGCCGAGCGGATAGTCTCACTAGGTGGTCACCATGAGATTTGAAATAAAATGTGAGAATTGGAAAGAAAATTGTGAGGATATGCTACCTTTCTCATATATGGATCATTTATGTATGTTAATTGATTATTTGATTGATAATGTGTTATTGTTGAATTGTGAAAAGTTGAAAGAATTGGAATGATTGTGTTTTGGATGAGATTTTGAGATTGAGAATGAAAAAATTGTCAATTGATTGGGATTATGAAACGATGAAATGTGCTTGTCAAATGAAATTGTTTATTTGGTTGAATTTGATACTATCTGTGAATTAATTGTGTGATTTATGAGTTTACATAGTCTTTGGTAATTTTTGTCTAATATACTATTGTTTAGTAAATTAAATGTTTATTGAGTCGCCTGACCCTTGACATTTTTTCCTAGGTTTGCGTGGTAGTAGATAGTCCTAGTTGTGCATTGCTCCATTTGCATCAACCAGCACTGTCAGGTGGACCAGAGGAGTTGTCACAAGCATAGGGGCATTTTGGGTATTTCTGTGTATTTGACTGATGTTTGAATTTTAAGTTGTGTATGTTTAAGCCTGTGATGCTATTTGGTATAAATATGTGGGTTGGAGCTAAGTAATAATATATGTTTATGAAATATTTTTAAGTCTTATTTAATATGTGGACCAATTTGAAGTAGTAATGTTATTTTCAAGCTAACTATGGGTTATAATATTATTTGGATGTTATGATTTTGGGCGTGACATCATGAGTTTGTTCATTTAAAAGTCATTAAATGTTCATTTATTATAATATTTACACTTATAAATAAATTATTGAAACTAAATTAATAATGTTTATAATTTATACATCCATTTTATAAAGAAAATTTTTTTACCAATAAACATATAAATCACAAATACTTTTTAATTATTAAGAGTAGTCATTATTATATTTATAACCTTAATTTTCATATTTTAATTTTAATTTATATAAATTAATTCATGAAATATTATTTTTAAAAAATAATTTCATAATAAAAGTATTTTAAATTAATATCTATAAAATAAAAAATCAAGCTCGATAAAAAGTTTGACTAGACTCGTAAACACTACATGAGTATAGTAGTGTTGAGTTCAAGTTTAGCTCATTTACTTAAAACTTGAACCAGGTGTGGCTTAACATTTAGAGGAACCTTAAGCGAATAAAAAAATGGGACCTATTCATTATAAAAATAAAGTTATATAGATAAATTTAAATTACATTTATAAATTTACTTCTTGTTACTTATTAAATTTTATATTCAACTTTAGTCAATAAATTATTTTCTATAGATAAAATAATTAAACCACAATTTATCTTAAGACATAGTTGTTCGTAAATAATTTTTTTGTTTTCAAAATTTCTTTTCCACATATGCTACAATAATAAGTATTGTAAGTAGTATTCTATATATGCAATAAAACATTCGGAAAAACAATCTAATTCTTTTATCAAATTAATTATTCCAATGGGTGTATCAATTTCTAATTTTGTAACTTATTTTAAATCTTTTAATTCAAAAAATAAGTCAAAGCCATCGATATTTGATTCTATATCATGTTTAAGATATATTTCAAGATTAAGACTTTTTTTTCCGGTTGACAAATATTTTGATATTTCAAGGCTAAATAAAAAATCAAATATTCTTCATATTTACAAAATAATTCAAACCTATCATGCAATTATGATATTGTTTGAACTAAAATAAAAAAAATTAATTTTAAAGGATTCTTCTGGTGATTTTGTTATTTTATCATCATTTTCATTAAATTGTCTTTTCTATAAATGACAAATATTTTCACAAAACACAGATTATATTTCTATCTCAATCGTAATTTGTTTTGATAAATTCAAAATAGAATTCACACTTTTTCTATAAATTTTAGAATGAGAAATAAGTACCTTTAATTTATAAATAGCAAGATCTATAGAATGTATTTTCAAGTTGTAAACTTTACTAAAAAATTTTATATTTAAATTATATAAAAAATACATATTTTATTATTATTATTATATATATATATATATAGACCTTAGGTAATTACTTTGCACGCCTACCTATTGAGCCACTACTGACTTGAGCATAGTACTAAATAAGCTAAAAAAATTGAGTTTGAATTTAGATCGTTTAATAAATGAGCCGAATCTTAACATTCAAAAATCCAACCCGACTCGGTTGGATGATAGCCTAGGGGGAGTATTGGTTTTGAAACTTCACGGGCACACTGTTGACTGTACAGCAACGCAGTGAGACACACCCACTTGGAGTTGGAGACCTAGTAAATTAAAAAAAAAAAAAGAAAGAATCAAGAATCCTTCATTAAACAAGGCAACACAATCTTTGCTCAACAACTACTCATTACTTTACTTGGCTGTCATAATTTCAGAAAGCCAAGTAATGGTATTTTCGAAATTACAACAACAAGGACAACATAGTCATTTCGTATTACTCATTACTGCATATTTTTACTGTTTTTATTTTTATTTTTTAACTTTTTTATATTTATAATATTTTTTGGAGAGAGAGTTAGTTAAGGGTTTTGTTTGTACAACCTGCGTAATATGTTGGGTTTCTGTCATTTCCTTCACGTCTGATGCATAGTTACAGAGACGCAGAGAGAGAGAGAGAGTAATAGCAGCAGTACCACATCAAACCAAACAAAAACAAAAACATAATCAAAAAAAGCCCAAACAAACAAAATAACACTGAGAAAAACAACCACAACAAGCGAATCGCATAGCAACAGATCTAATTCTCTAACATCATGGGTTAGCCAGCCTCCACACTTATTACTACTATTTCATGCAACTAAACTCGCAGCTTTTTCACTTACAGACCAAATCCTTCTGTGAGTTTTTTTTTATTTGATCATAATTTTTTGTGATCTTACAGTAGAATTCCGTATAATTCAGTGATCGTATGGATTCTTATTCGATTGAGTTCTTTTTTTAAGGTGACCGTTACAGTTTTGTATATAATTAAAAGCTGCCCGGTAATTTTCTCAAAAAAAAAAAAAGAAGCTGCCTGCTCTATCTGAAGAAGGCCATAGTTGAATTATCAGTCATCAGGTATATTTTATTTATTTTATTTAAGTATTGTTTTGGTTTTATGTTTGTTTGAATGATCTGATCTCATTGTTTCCTTGGCTTTTTTTTTTAATGGTTGTAGGTTGCTAGCTATAGGTATATAGACTGAGACACAAATACTGCCGCTCTATCTCTATATATAGATATAGATATATCAGTGTTTTGATTTTTCACTGATCGGCTTTTGGATCATCATTTTTGAGTGATCAGAGAGAATTTGTTGAATTTGAATTGAAATAATCATGGCGTCGAAGGCTGATCCGAAAAGAAAGTATTCATGGTGGTGGGACAGCCATATAAGCCCCAAAAACTCTAAATGGCTTCAGGAGAATCTTACAGGTATTTAATCTATATATAATGGCTTGGTTTCTTGGGACAGCCATATAAGCCCCAATTCAATATGTTGTATTAATTCGGTGACCTTGGAACCCGAATTGGCATTATGGACATTGTGATCATTTTTTTTTACTGTACTAAGAGAATGATACGGCTGTTTGGGAAGTTTTTATTCCGCACGCCTATTTGCCTCAAGTCATCTTGAAAAGGAAAACATGAAGTTTTCTTTCTGTTGCTACTTGGTAACTGTCTAACTGAAAAGTGATGGTTTAGATTGTAGGAATTGATGATAATGGGGATTTTGTTTTGGGGCACACCATCCATGAAAGGAAGGGACATTAAAGCTCCTTTCCTGTCTATCTTGAAATTAAAGAAACAAATTTAAAGAACTCCAAACAGATGAATGAATATAACAGAAGAAACTGTCACTCCATAACTTACAAAAAAGTACATTATGTCACTTCATAACCTACAGAAAAGATGTACCTTATGCTTTTTTTTTGGGAAATCTGCAGTTCTCTCTGGCCTCTCTGGCTGGTTATGTATTATGTTTACTTGCTAAAACATTTCAATGGATGTGACCATCCATTGGGTTGTGAAAACTTAATCTATGGTATGTTCAAAGTAAAGCTGATGTGTTTCAATCTGTTTGTGTCGGTTTTCCATCTGGTTGATGGTTTGTATCTGAGGGCTCATCTCTTGAATTGATAATAAGCGACAGTGTTAGCATTCAAAGGATCATCCCATTTATCATGGACACTGCATTATTTCTCAGTAGTAGTCATTAGTTGAATGTTTCTGCAATCTTGAACCTATTTCAGCCTTATAATCTCATTGTCTTTAAAACTATGTCTGCAACTGTCCAGTTGGGCTTCTAGTTTTGATGAATAATTTGCGGCCAACAAAGCTGCAATTACATTTTAAGAGAAGATTAAACAAAGAAATGTATTGCTTGTAGTTAATAACTCTTGAAATGCAAAGGATGTCCTACAGTTGTATTTGTCCAAACAATTTTAGGGATAGTATTTAATAGTTTGTCTGTCTCTCTTTTTGTGTGCACGTGCGTGAGTGTGGATCCTATACCTTTCTGTTCTTTACTAGCTTTAATATCGCTTCTATTTGTTTTATCCTTTGCACTAACACCTTTAATATTCTCTTCTGACTGAACAGATATGGATGCCAAAGTCAAACAAATGATCAAGCTTCTTGAAGAAGATGCAGATTCCTTTGCAAGGAGGGCAGAGATGTATTATAAGAAACGCCCAGAGCTTATGAAATTGGTTGAAGAGTTTTACAGAGCATACCGTGCCTTGGCTGAAAGATATGATAATGCAACTGGAGTAATTCGGCAGGCACAGCGAACAATGGCAGAAGTGTTTCCCAATCAAGTTCCTTTCATGCTATCAGATGATTCACCTTCAGGCTTTGCTGACAATGAGCCCCGTACACCTGACATGCTGCCAATACGTGCACATTTTGATCCTGAGGAGTTGCAAAAGGATGCTTTGGGAGTCTCACCCTCACATTTGCATGCTATGAAGAGGAATGTAGCTTTTACTGAAGAATCTGATTATGTTCCTACCAGAAAGGGTTTGAAACAATTCAATGATTTGTTTGGGTCTCCAGAGGGGGTGAACAATTCAAAGTCGGCTGAAGGAAAGGCAAGAAAAGGTCTTAATTTTCATGACGCTGAAGAGCAAAGTGTGCAGGAAAATGATATCAAGGCTCGAGTACCATCTGAATATGAGCGAGTGAGTAAAGCCGAGATGGAAATTTTAACCTTAAAGAACACACTTGCTAAATTAGAAGCTGAAAAGGAAGCTGGGCTACTTCAGTACCAACAGAGTTTGGAAAGACTGTCTAATCTGGAGTCAGAGGTCTCTCGAGCTAAAGAGGACTGTGTTGGACTTAATACACGAGCCGGCAAAGCTGAAACTGAAGTTCAAACTTTGAAGGAAGCCCTCACTAAACTTGAGTCTGAAAGAGAATCTAGTTTTCTTCAATATCAGCAGTGCTTGGAAAAAATAGCTACTCTTGAGATCAGTATTTCCCATTCCCAGAAAGATGCAGGAAAGTTAGATGAGCGAGCTAGTAAGGCTGAAATGGAGGTTCAAAGGCTTCAGCAAGAACTGGCTAGAATGGAAGCTGAAAAGGAAAATGTCCTTCATCAGTACAACCAGTGTTTGGAGAAGATCTCTGATCTGGAGGCAAAATTATTGCATGCTGAGGAAGAAGCTAGGAAGTTTAATGAGCGTGCTGATAAAGCTGAAAGAGAAGTTGAAAGCTTGAAACAAGTTGTAGCCAAGCTAACTGAAGAGAATGAAGCTGCAGCTGTTCGGTTCCAGCAATGCATGGATACAATTTCTGATTTGGAGCAGAAACTAGCTTCTGCCCAGGAGGAGGCCCAAAGGCTTAACTCTGAGATAGATGATGGGATTGTTAAGTTGAAGGGCGCTGAAGAAAGGTGCCTTTTGCTGGAGAAATCAAATCAGACTATGCACTCTGAGTTGGAGACTATGGCACAGAAAGTGGCGGCACAAAATGAAGAACTTACAGAGAAGCAGAAGGAGTTGGGGAGACTTTGGACTTGTGTTCAAGAAGAGCGCCTGCGATTCATGGAGGCTGAAACCGCTTTTCAGACCTTGCAGCATTTGCACTCTCAGTCTCAGGAAGAACTGAGATCTATGGCTGCAGAGATTCAGAATAAGGCTCAATTTTTGCAGGACCTGGAAGCTCATAATCAGAAGTTAGAAAATGACATTGAGGAGGTCAAGGTGAAGAACAAGGGCCTGACTGAAGTCAATTTATCTTCAGCTCTGACAATAGAGAATTTGCAAGATGAGATTTCAAGTTTAAGGGAGACAATAGGCAAACTTGAAGCAGAGGTTGAACATCGATTGGACCAAAGAAATGCTCTTCAGCAAGAAATATACTGTTTAAAGGAGGAACTTAATGACCTGAACAAGAAACACAAGGCTATGATGGATCAGGTGGAGTCAGTCGGCCTCAGTCCTGAGTGCCTTGGATCATCGGTGAAGGATTTGCAAGATGAGAATGCACAGCTAAAAGAGGTTTACGAGCAAGAGAGACGTGAAAAAATAGCCCTTTTGGAAAAATTAATAATCATGGAGAAGCTTTTAGAGAAAAATGCTCTTTTAGAGAATTCTTTATCTGATTTGAATGTTGAGCTAGAAGGGGTGAGAGAGAGGGTAAGAGCACTGGAAGAATCCTGTCAATCTCTCCTGGGAGAAAAATCTGCTCTAGTTTCTGAGAAGGCCACATTAGTCTCTCAATTGCAGAGTACAACTGATAGTTTGGAGAAACTTACAGATAAGAACAATTTTCTGGAGAATTCCCTTTTTGATACATGTGCTGAGGTTGAAGGGTTGAAGGTAAAGTCAAAGAGCTTAGAAGATTTATGTACATTGCTTGAGAATGA
Organism: Bocquillonia castaneifolia; assembly: GCA_948193215.1. Lineage (NCBI taxonomy): Eukaryota > Viridiplantae > Streptophyta > Magnoliopsida > Malpighiales > Euphorbiaceae > Bocquillonia > Bocquillonia castaneifolia. The sequence continues at coordinate 7,618 of CANYLF010332901.1, forward strand.
GAAGTCTGAGCTGTCCACTGTGAAAGGAAATTTAATTTCTCAGTTAGATATCACTCAGAAAAGGCTAGAAGATTTGGAGAAAAATTATAAAGATTTAGGAGGGAAGTACTCTAATCTGGAGCAAGACAGAGAGTCTAAACTTCATGAAGTAGAAGAGTTACGGGTTAGCTTAGATGCTCAAAAGCAAGAACATGCTACTCTTGCCAAGTCGAACAAGTCTCAATTGGCTGGCATGGCAGCACAGATTCAGGTACTACAAGAAGAAGGCAAATGCATAAAGAGAAAATATGAAGAAGAACTGGAGAAGGCATTTTCTGCTCAGACAGAGATTTTCATCTTGCAGAAATGTCTGCAAGATCTGGAAGAAAAGAATTTTTCTGTCTTTCTTGAGTGTCAAAAGCTCCTAGAGGCATCAAAATCGTCAGAGAAACTGATTTCTGAACTGGAGCATGAAAATCTTGAACAGGAGGTGGAGATGAAATCTTTAAATGAACAAATTAAACTACTAAGAGTAGGGCTCTATGGGGTGCTGAAGATGCTTGAACTTGATGCAAGCCAATGTTGTGAAGACAAGGCTGAGCAAGATCAAATGCTTCTAAACCATGCGCTCAACAAGCTTCAAGAAACGCAAAGATATCTCTTGGAGATGCAAGATGAAAATCAGCAGTTGGTCATTGACAATTCTGTTTTTGTTACTCTGCTTGGGCAGCTGCAACAAGAGGTGGCAAATCTTGTAGCAGCTAAAAGTACTCTTAATCAGGAGTTGATGCATAGGTCTGAACAGTTCTTGGTTTTGCATAGTGAGAGCCAAAAACATTTAGAGATGAATGAAGAGTTGAGATTGAAGATTGTGGAGGGAGATCACAGAGAGGAATTATTGAAGGGTGAGCTAAAGAATCTTCATGGACAGCTCTCAGACTTGCAAGGGGCTTACCAGAATTTACAGGAGGAAAACTGCAAGGTACTCGATGAACAAAGATCCTTAATGAAGTCGGTCTCAGATTTGGGAGAAGAGAGAAGCAATTTAGAAGATGAGAACTGTACCATTTTTGCTGAAACAGTATCTCTAAGTATTCTTTCTCTTATTTATAAGGATATCATCTCTGCAAAAGTTTTGGAAGCAATACAGCTCAGCAAAAATCTGGATGAGGTTCATCTTGTCAATAATGATCTCAATGAGAAGGTGAAGTCAATGGAGGGGAAGTTGGTGGAACTTGGTGTAATGCATGACGAAAATAGAGAGCTTCATAAAATGGTGGCAGACCTGAAGAGCAAGTGTGATGATGTTGAGTCGATACGAGCAGATCAAGAAAAGCAGATAATCAAACTATCTGGGGATTATGATCAACGAAGTATGGAGCTAGAATGTATTCATGAAGCAAACAGGGAATTGGAGACTGACCTGGGGAAACTGAATAAAGAACTTTTAGAAACTAAAAGCAGGGAGGAAAGTCTGAATTCTGCACTGCAAAAAGAAAGATACGAGGCTCAAAGATGGGAGTCTCAGGCTGCTCTTCTTTTTGGTGAACTGCAAATATCTATGGTGCAACAGGCAATGTTTGAAGGAAAGGTTCATGAGCTCATTGAAGCATGTGAGATCCTTGGAGGAAGAGCTGTGGAGACTGACCAGCTGAAAGAAAGGGTTAGCACCTTGGAATGTGAAAATGAAGAAGTAAAGACTCAGACAACATCATACATCCCATCTTTCATTGCTTTGAGGGAGAGTATAACGTCATTGGAAAATCGCACTCTCTCGCATGCCATACTTCCTGCAGCTGACAAGAATGAAGCAAAGGTAGAACTCTTTTTATCATATTCTGAGCTCACTATTGAAGGTTTTTCAAGTAGCTGCAAATTCCATACTTGTTCTCTTTGAGATTTTCCAAATTAGAATTATCAATTATTCCCATAGAGTTGCATGTCTTATAATTAGACATATATCTTACCTGTAATTGACATCCATTTTAGCTACAATTTGTAAACATATTTTCTCCTCACCACCCACCAACCATCTCACACACATGACACCCAAAAGAGGGTTAAGGGAAAAGGGAGAATGGATGGGTTGGAACTAAGTTTTGAAACCACCTGTGATCTCATGGCATCTGGAATCTTTGACTCGACATATACAAGTTCTTGTCTGCTCATTGAATGCAATGATAGTCATTTTTGTTCCTGTTCATTAATCATTTAAAAACAGGATTGACATTTTCATATTTCATCAAATGTTCTTTAGTATATCATAATACCTGAACCTCATATTAGAGTAAAATGGTCCTTTTTTTAGCTGGAAGTCAGCTGGCCCATGATGTAGTTGTTGAGAATGACATTTTCCTTTCTTGGTATTCCAGAGCTAAATTTCCGACTTGTTAAAATGTTTTGTATTCTGTTCCTTTTAATTATGCAATCTAAATTAGTTAATGTTAGGTGAAAATGAAAGAGTATGCAGAAAGTTAGGGCCTCATAATGAGAGATGTGCATGTGATGTATTAGGTGTTGAATTATATAAAATCTAGTTATACAGAGTTGGCATATAAGCAGCTCACTGTGAATGAAATGTGCGTGTGAGATAAGTTGTGGTTCAAAATATATTGCAGCTCTTTTGTTGTTTTGGTTTCTAGTGTGTCGAAACCAACAGTAGTGAATGGTATTTCCATAAGCTGTTGTTGCAATGGAAACTATCTAAATTTCATTTCCCATTTGTTTGTAGGATGCTGCATCGTCTGGGCACTCTGAAAGCTCTCAAGAAATTAGTTATGAACAAAGTACCATGGGTCCACATGGACATCTGGACTTTCAAAATTTATGGATGAGGATTAAAGCTATTGAAGAGGCAGTAATAGAAAAGGAGAGGCTTTTTATTCTGGAAAAATCAAGTGCTAACTCCAAGCTTGAGGCTGCAATCGGAGAGATTGAGGAGTTGAAATCCAGAAGTAGCATATATCAAGCATCCATTGAAGCAGGCAAACATGGAAATCAAAATCCAGAAGGCAAGAGATCAAGACACGGAACCTCTGGAGGGGGGAATGAAGTTATGACTAAAGACATAATGCTTGATCAGATATCTGATTGTTCATCATATGGGCTCAGCAGAAGGGAGACCATTGAGGCTGATGATCGGATGCTTGAAATATGGGAGACTGCTAACCAGGATACCAGCATCAACCTGACTGTTGGCAAGTCTCAAAAGGTGAATGCTGTACCAACAGAGAAGAAGCGCAACAAGCGTCACCCTTCTGCAGAATCAATGATTGAGAAGGATGTTAGTGTGGACAAGTTAGAGATCTCAAAGAGAATGTCAGGGTCTCGTCAGGAAGTGAGTGAGAGAAAGATTCTGGAAAGACTTGATTCTGATGCACAAAAGTTGACTAATCTTCAGATAACAGTGCACGATTTGAAGAAGAAAGTGGAGATCACAGAGAAGAGCAGAAAAGGAAAAGGAATTGAATACGACAGCATTAAGGAACAGTTAGAGGAATCTGAGGAGGCCATCATGAAGTTGTTTGATGTGAATCGCAAATTAATGAAGAGCATTGAAGATGAATCATTGTCCTTTGATGAAAATCCTATGTTAGCATCAGATGAAAATGGAAATGTCAGAAAGAAAAAACTTTCAGAACAGGCAAGAAGAGGCTCTGAAAAGATTGGGAGGTTACAGTTGGAGGTGCAGAAATTACAGTTTCTTCTACTGAAACTTGATGATGAAAACAAAAGCAGCAGAGGAAAAACCAAGATCATAGAACGCAAAACAAGAGTGTTACTACGAGACTATCTATATGGAGGGACAAGGACTAGCCAGAAGAGAAAGAAAGGTCCTCACTTCTGTTCATGTGTGGAGCCTCCAACCAAGGGTGATTGAGATGAGATAATCTGCAATCCATCGGCAAATAATTGGTGTAGTTAAAGGTTAAAATAAGACCTTTACTGTCTTTGTGCATACTTTTCCTTAGTAGAGTTTTTCTTTAGACTTCAATATCATCCCTTGTTTGCTTAAATAGAGGATCCGGTGTCGTTAGTTTAGAGATCCTGCTGTACATGTCGGGCTGCATCTGATTAAAAGAGCTGCTCTATATAGCTTCTTCTTTTAAATCCTTCCCCTCCCTTTTTTAATCATTTTATGGGTCCGATTTTCCTTTTTAAAAAAAAAAAAAAAATTAAACAGCAGATCATAAGAAGCTTTGGTACACGTCCTTTCTGATTTTTCCCCAGAGTAAAAGCTTTTCAGAAACATCGAACAAATAAAGATGATCAAAAGTTTGATATTTGAAGACTAATGCGATGTTTCATGTTCACGGCACTGGTTTCAACAGTTCTTCTGAAAGTGTGTTCTGTTTTCATTCATCATTTATTTCAATCCTTTGCCATTGTATGAGCATTCAACAAAAAGGAAATTAAGAAATGATTAAAAGTTGGTTTCTCCTTCGCATGTTTGCTAATGGAAGTATAATAGAAGTTTATTCTTAGACTTCTTACCGATCTTCTAAACATCAAGTCTTGGATCTTTTAGAAAAGCTCCACTGGTATGCATAACCGAGACTTCCAAAGACCACTCATTGATAAATTCTAACCGCAGTACATCTGATGTCCATGGAATAATTCTGTTTTCACTTTCAAACTTCCACGGAAGACGGAACTTACAATAGCAAAATTCATCCACCAAATTGATCTAAAAACGAAGATTAAAGCACTAGTAATATCTCAGGGAGATCAAACTTCAAAACCTTTGAAATGCTCCTTCACATGAAAGCATAAGGAGCTTGTAACAATCCAGGGCAAGCCAATTCCGAATTCCAGCAGCGCTGAACGGTACGTACTGGATTTGAAGCTTCTTCCAAAAGAGAGATAAAAACAGCAAAAATGATGATATCAATAGATGTAGGAAGCAGCATTGTGGTTCCCATATTTCAATAGTCTCTGCAATTGTGAATTAATGTGATACTTGATTAAAATTGGGAGCCCGCACGATATGATATAAATAAACTTTGGATTGAAAGTAAGAAATTTGTCTACATCTATAGAGACTTCTCATTCGCATTCTGCAAATATTTTGCTAAATTCTCTCTCAAGGTTCTTCCCAGTGGATCAATTTGCTTACAGAACTGTTCTCCATAACCAGAGTCGTGATGACCAGACAAAGCAACATCAGGATGCAGCTGATCTCCATTGTCAATCATAATATTGTGGAGTAGGCAGCAGACCAAGATAATACTCGGTAGTTTCCTTTTATCCGGCCTCCACATAACTTTGTTAAGGATTCTCCAGCTCCCCTTTAGCTGCAAGAATGCCTTCACTGCAAGTAAACGTGCTGCTTCATGCATTGTATTGAAAGTAGACATAGGATCCGAGTGTTCATCACTTCCATCAGAAGTTATCAGCCATGGAAGGAGAGGATAACTAACCCCACCAACAATATACTCCCTGACCTCAATTCCTTCAGACAATTTCTTTAAAGTCCCATTCAAACGTTCTCCATTCTCACATTGTTTGAAAAATCCAGAAAACTTCAGTAGTCTCCACACTGTCATTCCCCCAGGCCAACCTGTGACAATATTAAGAAATCGCATCTCATGGTCGACAATCCCCTGCAAGAACATGCTATAATTATTCTCTTGGTCACACCAATCGTCTGAGGTTTCAACTGCTGGAAGAGTCATAATGATGTGTGTTGCATCAATGGCTCCGCAGCAATTTGGCAACCCAAACAATGCTTCAAATTTAGATTTAATGTCCTCCATTTTATTTGAATCAGGCCACCTAAGGTGGTGCTTGGCTCGTTCTTCTAATGCTTCAATGAATCGCCAAGTGACTTGAGACACAGTAGACTGGCCAACACCAAAGGCAGCCCCAACTGAGACTTGAGACTCACCAGATGCCAACCTTCTGAGAGCAATAGCCACCTGTTTCTCAACACTAAGGAGCCTTCCCTCAATGTTGATAAGACCAGATGGTGGCCTTGAGATAAGATCTTCTCTCACTAGGGAACAAATGTATTCAAAAGTCTTTTTTGAGACCCTGAAGAAGTATTTGAATGCTTCTTCCTCATCAGACGGTACTGAGGGATCTAAAATTTTTCAAAACTCTAAATGTCAATACACAAAAATATCATAATTTGATCAAAGAAATACAATATACCATTCCAAAGGACACCGAGTTTGACATTGCCATCAATTCTCTAAAAATCACATCTTTGAAAAGCATCCTATTTGCTAATTACATACAAAAAAAAAAAAAAAGAGCATATAATTTCTCACTTCAACAAAAAAAATTACAAAGAAAATTTAATGGGTAATGTGGGAAATTGCAGACTCAATATATAAAAAGAGAAAAACCTACAAACAGTAGAAATGCACAAATCATAATTGCAGAACCACAGAGGAAGTATGAAATAATTAAAAAAAAAACAATAAGAAGAAGAAGAAGAAAGAAGTGGGTACCTGAGGAAGAAGAATTTTTGCGCCAGAAATTGTCCCACCATTCGGAGTCAATAGCTTTGGGGTCAATAGGAACGACGTTTAAGTTTTTTGTTTTGTTTTTAAGTTTCTTCTTCTTCAATTTCTTTGATGTTTTTTTGCTTTTCTTTGGTTTTTTAGGAGGTGCCATTTTCTTTTTCTTTCTTTCTTTTTTTTCTTAATTAGGAGGAAAAATCTCCATGAATGTGGCTCGTGAAGAAGAAAAGCGAATTTAATTTAACAATAAAAACAAACGCAAGAGAAATTAAAGTAAAATAGTAGAACACTCTCTCTGTAGTCAATAGATGGCTTTGTCTTTGTTTTTCAGCTGCTGCCAGCACTGAAATCTTCGGACAAACCTAAACGGTGTCGCTTAACTTTCTATAAATGGTTTTCTCCTTTGTTTCTTTTTTTTCCCTTTCCATATTATTTTGATTTCTTTATTTTTTTTTAAAATAACATATTTCATTTTTCTTATTGTATTTTGTCACGCAAAATAGTTTTTTTTATTAAATTAAAAATTTAGTCAGGGTTTGTTTGGTATAAATGAATTCTTTAAAATTTTACGCAATTTATTTTCAAATCCATGGTTTATGTGTTTCGCATAAATGAAAATTCATTTATTATATTATCTTTTAAAAATTTTACAATTGATCATAACTAAATCAAATGAACATTTTTAAAAACTTCGTTTGGAAACAAAATGAATACCACACTATAATTGAACCAAACAAAGGGTTAAAGTGCTAAAGTGTCTAATATTATTAGTCTGTAGTGATTAAATCGTCTTGTTTAAATTTAAAATGCATAATAAATAAAAAATATGTTGTAAAAGAAGATAAAATTTTCATTTCTTCTTTATCTTTATTTTTATTTTTATTTTTCTAAAAGAATTATTTTTTTTATCAATTTGTGATTATTATTATTATTATTATTATTATTATTATATAGGTTGTACTTTTTATAATTTTATAACCATTCACCGATATACAAAAGACAAATACAACTAAAAGATAAAATATATTATTTTTAGAAATAGAGCTAGAACGAAAATGCATATTATATGAAAACTTAGGGAGGTATTTGCAATAAAATAGATTCATTTATTAAATCTATTATTATTGTACTAATTATATCAGTTAATTTTTTAAATATAAATTTATTAAAATAATAATAACATTTAATTACAATAATATATTGAAAAGTCAAATCTTTATATTAAAAAATGGATTTTCTGAATTAATCGTCATGATAGATCTACTTTCATTAAAAGAACTGATCGAAGTCTACATGGAAAAGAATTAGAGAAAACAATATTATTTAGTCATAATGTTTAATGAATTGTCAAATTTACCTATTTTTTTAAATTTTGACAGTTCGATTCAATATATTTTCATTTTGTGTCAATTTTAGCAAACTTAAAAATGACACATGTCATATGTGCCGGATAGATTAAATGATAAAATTTTAAAAATTATGGTTAAAATTGATAACTTATTAAAAATTATGACTAAAAAAATGTTAGCTATTTCATTAATTGTAACACCCTTAAAAAAATAATAATAATAAATAAAATAAATAAATTATTATATATATTTTAGAGGATTTATAAATATATTATTGTAAAAGAAAATTTTACTTTTTAGTCCGGGTGTAATTGTAAGGAAAATTTTTATAAAGATTAAATTGTAATGTTAAAAATATCTAGGAGTTAAAATGATAATTAATTATTTTTATAAAAAAAAGAGAAAGAAACAAAAAAAATGAAAAAGAAAAGAAAAGAAAGAAGGAAACTTCCTTCTT
>CANYLF010333299.1:0-10383 GCA_948193215.1 Bocquillonia castaneifolia
TGGTTGACTATTCTCTTCTATGACAATGGTTGAGAACACCCCTTTTAGTGCTTGACAATAGGAGATCCTTGCTTACCTCTGGTCGCCTTTGATTTTCGCCTCTCCTTTCAAGGTAGGGATCTTTAAGAGCAAATATCATATGCAAATGCTAGCATACGTTTCATTGAGAATAGGTCGCCCAATGATAGCATTATATGCGAAGCGGATATCGACCACCATGAATTCTGCTTGCAATGCCTTGGTTATGTCTCCTTCACCCAATTCTACTTCCAGCTTGATCGAACCCACGATTATTATTGATTTACCTCCTAGACCTACAAGGGGAGTGTTGATGGGGAACATCTTGGCTTGGTCTAACCCCATTTTATCAAATACTTTCAAAGTGAGGAGATTCACTGAACTCCCTGTGTCCACTAGTATATTATGGACCATGCAATTATGAATTAGGGCTTTGACCACTAAAGCATCTTCATGAGGGGTTACAGTTGCCCCTTTATCTACTGCTGAAATTTGAACCATTCCAATTTATTCTGCTGGAACCGCCTTTGAATTAACAGAATAGATGGACCTGGCAGACCTTTTTCTCTTGGTAGAACTATCGCCTCCTGCGATTCGTCCTGCAATCACATATATATGTTTGACAGGTTCCCCTCTAACCTTTCAATTACCTTCAGCTTCATCACTATCATCATCTTTGTGGTCTCGCCTCCTTTCTTGTCTTCTGTCATTCCTTATATATTCTCCTCTATTGCTTCTTTGCTCTCTAGGTCTTTCTTCTTGCCTTTTATCTAGCCTCTCTGTGTCTCTTTCATTTCTTCAGTCATCTTTGTCATAGGTGGGTCTATCATGATCGTCCCTTTTGACAAATTGCCTAAGGGAACAAGCTTGTATGAGCTTTTCTATCTCTTTTTTTCAAGTGATTACATTGCTCTGTATCATGGCCTACATCTTTGTGAAACTGGAAGTACTTACCATTATCCCTTCTCTCCGCCGTGTATGAACTCATCCTCCTTGGTTATTCTATCCTCCCTCCATTTTCTTTAATGTGCATGAGGATTCGTTCTCTGGATGTATTAAGGGGTGTGTATTTGGAGAGATTAGAACTCTCAGACCCATTGTTACCTCCTGAGTTTTTGCTCCTTTTTGGGGATCGCTTGTCTCCTCTTGGGGAAAGCTCTCTTTTGTATTCCTTCATTTTCTTTAAATAATGCTGACCACCATCCACTCTTATGACTGTGTTGGCGAGTGCCATTAGGGCTTTTACATTATTAAGAGCCTTGGCTAGCAGTTCTCTCCTGAATTCTTAGTTTGTTGTACCATGGAGCATAGCAGAGCAAGCTACGCCTTGATTCAGATCTTCAATTTTGGCGATCTCATCATTGAACCGCTCTATATATTTCCTTAATGGTTTGCCATCCCTCTGTTGGATTGAGAATAGGTCTGCTGACACCTTTCTTTGTTGGATGGAAGCTGTGAATCTCTGCCTAAAAGCAGTGGCGAGCTGTCTGAAGGAGTGTATAGAGTGAGGGGGTAGTGTTTTGTACCAATCAGCGGCGTTCCCCTGTAAGGTGGTGAGGAAGAATTTGCATTATATGTAGTCCTCATTAGTTTGGATACTCATAGATGTCTGAAATTTGTAGACGTGGCTTACAGGATCGGACCTTCCAAAATAAACGTCTAGTGTGCGGAACTTGAATCCTTTGGGTAGAGGTTTATCTAGAATATATTGAGCCAAGGGCGACTCGTTCTTTAAATTGACATGATATATCCAATTACATTGTCCAACTTTTCTTTAATTTCTCTCTAAGGATATTTATTTTTCCCAACGATGATTAAAGAGTAAAATAGAGTTAGAAAAATGTTAAATTGAAGCTACAATAATAGAGGAAAGCTGTGTGTCTTCATTTTTAATGTCGTTGTCTTGTTGTGAGTAGCTAGCGAATAAAGGAGAGGAAAAATGAACTGGGTTTTTTTTTTCCTGAAAAGATCAAAAGATTTTGTTTTATATAGAGTTCGCATGCTCTTATAAAAGTGATATGTGCTCTCATAAAAGGGAACTTTGGCCAACTTTGTAACTGGAACCTTTTAAATAAATGTTGTAGATTTTACCTTATAAATATGCATTATTATTAGATTCCTGCACCTACATTGTACATCCACTGAGGCAGCTTTTATCGTCCAAAATATATAGAGAAAAAAATGATCATTTACATTCTTTACGTCATTGCTTCATCTTTTCATTTCTTCTTTAATTATTAGGGTTTTTTTTTTTCCTTTTTGGTTTTCTCTTTGTCTGGTTTGCTTTTTATTATTGTTATTGTCATGAAATGAGCTAGCAGCCATGGGAGAAATGGATACAAAGCAATATATGCTTTCAAACCTCCTTTCTTTTTCTTTTTTTTAAATTTTGACTCTTGACATGACATATCATTTCAAGATCCTAACAAGCTCCGATGTAATTTGAAACAGAAAAAGAAAAGAGGAAGACACATTTCTCAATTGTCTTCATGGAAATTTGTAAAAGGAATGTTACACACATAAAAGTAAATATGCAGAGTTAATAGATATTGGTAGGTAGCTCTCTTGTGAGCTCTTTTGAACTTTAAATTCATGACCTCTCCTCAATATCCAACCACTACTGATCTCATGAATATACCTCATTAGCAGGTTACAAATTCTGTATTCGATTATATATATGATATAGTTTATTTTTTTCCTTCAATGGATAGGAAGTTATTGGTACAAATTGGATTCTTGACATTTTCTACGAGAGGATATCGGAGGTTGGAACATTTTATAATTAACTTGTGAGTAGAGGTGGAATTAGGTGACTCACTGTTAAGGCCACCGTCCCTCTCAAATAAAAAAAATTATATACACACACCATGCTTATATACAAGTAATAGCTCGTGAGAAGTATTTTAACCCACTATTATACAATATTGAAAATCTCCTTTGTATATTTTTATTTCTCCCTGTAGAACTTTCTAGTTTCTTATGTGAGTGTTTGAATCAACCCTCTAGATTAAAAAAAAAAAATTGCGAAGATATTTGATTTTGTAGATTTAAGCCACATGCTATTTCCATATGCACTTTTTTTATTCCAAAATGTTCAGGGATAAAGTCTTAAGTGTATATTTGATAAAATAAAATGAAAATACAATAAATAAGCAAATGGTAAAAATTAAATCCCATATCGTTACTTTAGATCATAATATGTCAGGTTGATTTTCACTAAACACGCACTTGTATGTAGAGAGATGACAGGCGAAAATTAAAAGCATAATGTTGACACAAAAGCTAAAATTACAGATACTCAAATATCCCTTACATTTTTTTTTTCTTTTCTTTTTTAATGAAATTCATACAAATCTCTAAGCTGAATATACGACAGAGAAAGATTAAAAAAAAAAAAAGGAAGGTGGAATATGAGTGTTGTATGGGGGTGCATAACAATTGTTACCACTAGCCAAAGACATTTTAGTGATCATTTTCTTTTATCTTCCCTGTCTATAGTACTCTAACAAGCAAAAAGATTGCAAAGGCCTTGATGAAACTTAATTGGTGAGTTAGCAATCTTTCTTGTGCCCAAAATCAAGGGTGGTGAGTGTGGTAGTTGAGGTGGTGGAGAGGTGAAGGAGAAGGAGCCACTGCGGTGGTGGCGTTGAGGTGCGGCAGCGGTGGCGGCATCACCGGCGGTGGACATTGGTAACATTTTGTAAAAAGCCCAAATGTATCAATTTGGTGAATAAAATTTGTCATGCTTGCCCATCCGCCAAATCCAAATCCAACAATTAGCACCCACACAACTACAAATACATTTATCATGTACGTCCCTACCCATCTCCCAAAATACTTTGGTGGTTGCTCTACTGCATTCTGCAATCACAACATTTCGAAAATGTTACACATTTGCATTGTCTATAGAATATAACCCGAATTTGCGTTGAACTTAATTAAAATAGGTGTTTTTTTTTAGGAAAATATTCTAATTTCTCTGATTGGGTACTTTTTTTTTATAAATAGTCCTCATGTAAATGTAATGTGCACAATGTCAAAACTCATAAAAAAACATATCAAGAAAAGGACTGCAAAAGTACAGTCATCAGATATGCAAAATCAGGTACCAGCCAATACTACTTTCTCTGCCTTAAAAAGAGAAATTCTTGCAGCAAGAATCTCGTGCCTTTATTGCAGCTAAAAATACAATCAGTCCAATAATAATTTTTGAAATTACTGTAATTCCTTTTTCTTACTAATGATTTATAATTCTCATTAATATTAGTAGTAGAATTTATTATCATTATTATTTATGGTTATCAATTTAGGAGAATGGACCGGGATTGGTCTGCTAGACTGTGACCACACGTTACCAGCCCCTCCATTACTTGTTTTACACACAATTTCTTAATTTATTATCCTAATTAACGAAATTTTAATTCCTTTTCTCCTGTGTATGTTCAAACTTTGACTTTGCACTTTCCTCCTTTTGACAATTTCAGGTTGCCAGATATGTTAACTTGAAATAGCTAAAAATTAAGGTAAATGTGTTAAAAATAGCTAAATTGGGTTTTAGGGGAATGTTCTGATGTGTTAAGGAGTAGAGTAAATACCTCTCTTGCAGCAGCTGATCTGAAGGTGAAAATGTGGGCCAGAGCAGGGATGATGTAGACTGTGAAGCTAACTAGAAGTGATCCAACGGTGGAGTTGATGGGTCCAAAGAATGGGAAGACGATAGCTAGAAACCAGATAGGAATGACCACAGGTAATCTTGCTGCTGCTCTTTTGCATAAGCTCTTGCATTCATGCATTCTTATTGCTTTCTCCCATACAAAGTACAATGGTGTGCATGCGAACCCAAATGTTATAAACTGCACCACATTTTCATCCCATTATCAACACTAAAGTATTTTATTATATGATGTCAATTATTAAATGGAATGAGTGCGTTTTGAGTACACACTAAACTAATTATAAAAACACTAACACTAACATATTAATAATCCTACTTCACTAAAGTAATCTAATACGGGACAATTTTTTAAAAAAATTACTAAATTCCTATATCTAGTTTATATCATTGTATGCTTTTGTTAACTGGGATCTAATTTTGTGATGTATATAAAAATGTCATCACACTTCATGCTATGTAGATCATTGATTTTAGTAAAAAAGGGCACTCAAATGTAGTACTACTAGCTAGTGTAATTTTTAATTAGAGCTCTAATCATGATCTATTAAATTATTGATTACTAGTACACATAATTAATGAGTATAATGATGAGGAAGGAAGGTGTGGACATGCCTGGTGGATGAGCATTAAAATGACAGCCATATCTCTGAAGGGAGATTTTGGTAGAAGAGAAAAGGCATTGGAGTGATTAAGAAGCATGTCTCCAAATGCCCAATATACTGCTGCTGCCGAGGGAAGTGTCAGTGTCAGCACATAAATTGTGGCTACCAAATATATGGCCTTGAATTTCTGAGGCTTCCACATTGCATGCATAATTTCCCTGTTTCATTAATTTTAATTTATTTCAATTTACAACCAATTAATAATAACAACAGTAACCCTTTAATTTTACGTTAACAAAATTACCATCGCTTTTGAAAAATTAAATTAAAATCAGTGACAAGCTGGACCCCAATTGGTCTCTTCTGATGATAAAAGCAAAAGCAACATGTATACGGAAAGACAATTGGCTTTCTGCACTATATATATAAAAAAGGAAGAGTAGGGTTCGCAATGTTATGAAATGAAGACTTCTTTATTCGCCTAAAACAAGGGCAATTTGGGAATAATTTTATACATGCATACATTAGGCAAAGTTTGGTCATTTGATATCGAATGGTCAGCTCATGTCTAAGCAAAATCAAGGCTTAGTCATTTTCTTGAATTGAAGATATAAATGTGTTGGACAAAGTTCAGTCATTTTCAAAAATAACATAAAATGGTTATTTATTTTATTACATACAATTTTATTACATTCCTAGCTACAAATTAATACAAGGTCTAAATAAAACATTCCCTTTTTTTTCTTATAAAAAATAGAGAATTGAAAGGAAAGCAAGAAGAGAGGAAGATTTGTAAAATAAGGTAAAAGACAAGGAATTATATACATAAATAAGGTCATGTTTGTCTTACACAGTAACAGCATGTCCCCCAAATGTGTAGAGAATGTTTGTGGCCCCAGTGAAATACAGGACCATCTTTGTTGGACCCGAATGCTTTACTCCTTCAATCTACACCAACACCAAACACACCATATATTTATACATATATTAATCTTCTAGTGCTAAGAGCTTAATAAATATATTTTAGCATAATACATTTGTCTATGTACACATTGGCCTAGTAGATATATTTAGAGCTAATTAACTTGTTTCAAGATCATTATTTACAACTACTCCTATAATTATTTTCTTCAAATTTGCTTCAAAAGTCATACATTATTTTCTTTGGAGATAATTAATAGCTGGAATTTTTCAAAATTTCCTTAAAAGGTGCAAAGATCCTAATTTATCAATATCAATAAAAGCTAATCATTTTCAGGGTAAAAAAAAGTAGTAAATATAAAAGTGGTACCCATTTCAAAACACAGAACAAATAGTCAAAGATGTGTTCAAATCTAAGATCTTGTTGCTACATAAACTAATTTAGTTGAGTGCATGTAAATTAACAAAAAATGAAATTTAAAATCTAATATTCTTTTTCTTTAATTTTTATGTAAAATGCAAAACAGCCATATAGATGACATGGGATGGGACAAGTGGGATTTAGTAAGACAGAGTTGAAGCATGCCCAACATGTGAGGTGAAGAGCATAAATGTCTTTTTATGCTTATGGGAAAGGCGAGTGGTGTCGAAAGTTAATTCCATGAAAAATTCATGCATATATATACAGTGAATGTGTTAAAGAAGTACGTAAAATTAAAAGAAAGTTCAAAATAATAATAATAATAATAATAATAATAAATTAAAAGAAAGAAATGGATTAATTACCTGGCCATGGAGGAGAGAAGCAATAGTAAGATACCAAGCAGTATAAGTAGTCATAATAAGGCCAAGAAATGACCAGATTCTGTAATTATGAAATGAAGGAATAAACACTGTTGTTGCACAACAAGCTCCGAAAATGTAAGTCCATGTCCTCTTGTCCAGATTATCATTTATGTAATATATGTTACTGCAAAAATTAAATTAAATTAAATTAATTAATCAATAAACAAACAGATGATTAATTAAACCAAGCTTAACATGGTAGGTCAGGATCTTGTGATTATTTATTTAATGTAATAATACATGCAATATATTTAATTTGACTGATAATAGAGTTAAATCAAGGGTCAATGAGAGAATAATATATACCTTGCACAAGCTATGAGTTGAATGACAGAACCAAACAGAAGAAAGGTACAGTTAAATGCCAAGCCCACATTCCTCCAATGTTTCCCAAGGAGTCCATCAAGAACTTCAAACCACTGTTATTTTTTTATTCCATTCATAAAAAAATAAGTAAATTTTTTTAGTAGAAAAAAAAAAGATATAGAATTGTATTAAGAAAGAAGGCAGGGTAAAGAAAAGCAGTAAAAATTAATTAGTTAAAATTAAAAACCTGAATGACATGGTTTCTGAAATCAACTTTCTCTCTTTCTTTTCTAGTTCTATATTCAACATAAAGAATGCTAATAAGATAAGCAGTCCAGCTACCCAATATTCCATAGAAGAGCTGAAACATTATTCCTGATAACATTCCTAGCTGGGAAAATGAGTATGGCAAAGTAAGCAACACTTGAGCCACCTGCAAAAACAAAAAAAGAAATCCTAATAAGCTCGATTAAATAATAATTTATTTCACGTCCCAACTCGAGCTAACATACTAAAATCATATTCGATAAATTAATAACATCTACAAAAGTAATATTTTGAATCAACCTGATTAGAAGCACAGCTGAACCAAGCATCATAAACTGAGCCACCATGCCACAAAAACTTAGAAAGCTGAGTTTTTATGTTCTTGGGCTGGCCATCAGACTCCATCTCCACATAATTACCTACAATTACAGTCTCCACCACCTTATTATCGGTAGCCATATTTGATCGATCTTTTGAGTTGTTGATGTTCCTATTTGGACTGCTTTATGTGAATAATGTGTTTGATATAAATGGAATTTGTGGAAAAGAGAGAAAAGGGTATATTGAGAAATGAGAATGGAAGTGAAGAGAAATGTGAATATATATATATATAAGACAGGAGAAAGGAAAGGTGAGAGATCTCGAAGGGTGGGAAAGGGCTCTGTGTTTGAAAGGTATTTTAGCTTAAGCTAAGCGGTTTTGGGAAGTGAGTAAATCCACTTTTTGCTGGGGGCTTAAAAATTAAAATTAATTACTACTACTATGCTAGAATAATAAAGGTAGTATTTAACTATATAGTAATAAAGAAATTATAAAAAAAAAAAAAAAAAACTTGTACTATTGTGGTTTTTGAGGAAATTATCCAGGTTGTCGAGGCCCTTTTTTTGTATAGGAGTAATTAAATTTCTTCTGTGTTGTTTTGCTCACTACGATTTATTTATTTTAAATTTATAGTTATAAGTTTAATATTTTTTTTGATTTGTTTATTTAAATTATAGGAAAATAAATTAATGTTCAGTTCTTTTAATAGCCCCACGCCAATGGCTGCTGTGTGGCATTGCCTCTTACGAGGATTTGACGAGGGATTCGGTTGGTTTTAGGTCCCCTGTCCTCTTCACCTTGTCTCTTTGCACTCACATAAAAAAGAAATGTTTTTTTAAGTTTAATTATTATTTTCAAGACAACAAATTTTAATAAAAATAATGAAATAGATTCAATTAATAATGGGAAATTCTTATGTGTACGGAGTGTATCGTTTTCAAGTGTCCTATATTTACAACTAATAAAAAAGTTTTAGGTAAATTTATCCTTTTTTTTTATAAATGGAAATTTAATAAAAGCCACAAATTGTGACAAAATTCTACTATTGATAATTTCGCATACTTAAGACTACATCATCAAGAGAAAGACCAAATAACTAATGCATTTGAAAAAAAAAGCTCCAAAACATCTATACAATTCCATAGTACTATATGGAAAAGAAGTAACCCTAGTTTTGAAAAAAAGCACAGCCATAGAGATACTACGAATGATTGTATCCTCCATGATTGGACATTTAGACTCAAAAATACGCTTATTTCGATTCTTCCAAATTTCCCACATGATAATGTACCACAAAGAAGACCATAATTGCTTATTAAAGGCGTTGATAAAATTGCTGCCACTACTAAAAAAATGATAATTAGCGATGGATTTTTTTCGTCGCCAAAATGCATTTTTTCGTCGCCAAAATGCATATTTCCGTCGATAAATGATATTAGCGACGGAATAGAGACGGCCAATATCTGTCGGAAATCAATTCGTCGCCAAACGAGTGGCGACAAAGAAACATTCCATCATTTATTTTGCGACAACATTGAGACACAATTTTTGTTGCTAGTTAACGACAATTTGGTGACGGATTGGTGACACAAAAATGGTGACTTATTGGTGAAAAATTGGCGATAGAATAGGGTTTCAGTGTTTAGTCTGTAATTGGTCGCTAATCTATCTTTGATATTTCAGACATTTTGGCGACGGATGGTACATTTGAACTATCCGTCGCTAAAACGTCTCCATGTGGTCGCTATTTTAGTGCTTTATTGTTTTTTTTTTATAATTTGGTGCATTAATGGCATATTATTGGTTTTTAATATATATATATATATATACAAAAGTGAATACAATATAAGTAATATATAAGCTATATGTATGTATATATACAAGTTATATATATATAAGCCGAATATTTACAAAATGTGACAAAAAGCAAAAAGATGGATGAATACATAACTGATCAAAAAGAAAGACGATCAATCACACTAATCCGGTTGTATGATCGTCATCAAGTCTATCATGCCCTGTAGGTCCAATGCCAGTACTAGTGCCAATATGGAGGTCTACTGAAGAAGAGTCATCTGCCTCACAAGGTGGAGTAGGATCAACTGGAAACTCATCAGGATAGTCAATGTCATACTCTTAACCCTTCTGAATAAGCACCTGCATTTGTTGACTGAGCAACTCATCTCAAGCAGCAATGTCGCTCCGGATAGTGCTCATAATCTCCTCCATAATCTATCTGCGAAGATTAGCAAGACAAGCCCTAATCGCCTCCTGCATCGCCTCTCGAAACGCCTCCATCGTGGGGAATAATGAATGCTCAGGTCCTGGACGAGTAGGCGGAGGACCGGAGGTCTGGTAATGGGCATCTAATGCGGATCCAAGTCCATAAACCCTCTGCTTCTTCTTTCCCCTAACGGCCTCTAGCCA
>CANYLF010333486.1:0-23065 GCA_948193215.1 Bocquillonia castaneifolia
GGAGCAAAGCTACCAAACCGGACCTGAAACTGACCGAACCCAGTGGTCCGGTTCAATGCAATTTCAGCCGATTTTTGGGTATTTTGGTCCAATTTTGAGTGGTTCCTAAGGTATTTTTAGGGTTTTAATAGTATTACACTATAAATACTTGGTTTTTTATTATTTTTAGGAGCTTTTGGTAGAATTTTATTTTATTCTCTCTAGAAATCAAGTTTGGTTTGTTTAGAATTTCTTGGTTTTATTGAGATTCAAGGTGATTTCTTCATAATTGGTGGAGAATTAAAGCTTGTATTCAACAATTCAGACTAAGTTGATTCTAACTTAATCTAATTTCATTATTTTTATCATGTTTATTGTTTGTTTGATGATTTTTATTATGATTAATAACTAATTTTCCTACTAGAGTGAGGGATGAAGTCTAGTAGGGGTGATTTAATTACTAATGATTCGATTAACTATTTAATTATAGTTTTTCTTGTTTTATTCAATTAAATTAATTTCGAAGAACTTAAGGCACATATTTCTTGACTGATCACCTAGATATATGTTTGCTAGGTTTAACATTCAATGGATGGGTTGAAATAAACCGGATTTGGGAATTGAACTTGTTTAGACGTTAATACAGAAACAGCAATTAACCTAAACTTGATTTAAAAACTTTGATTAATGGGTTTAATTGTTTTTAATCGGTGTGCATCGAAAGAGCAGCATAGCTGGTTCAATTAAACACGACTTTCTGCCTTGGGAAAGGATTAAAATATTTTCGTAAAGTTTTGCTTAATTGAATTTTTAATTAGTAATTGAATTACCCCTCTAGATTAATTCCCGAGCTCTAGTGTTTGTTTTCATTGAATTTATTTACCGAATTAAATTGTTTTTAGTTCATTTATTTTCTTGCTTTAATTTAATTTAATTGTTTGAATTTATTTTAATTTACTTATTAATTTTCAATTATTTCAAAAATCACTCAAGGGTATTCGTTGTAATTTTCTTGCATCTTGTGTTTTTAATCTAAAAATTGATTTTTATACGATTTGTCCCTGTGGATCGACCTCGTACTCCGAGTTTATTACTACAACTATTCCGTACACTTACGGGAGTTGTCAATGCATCCTCCTAAGAGATCAAGAATCAACCAACACCTATCAACACTATGGGAAATGATTCAGATCGCAGTCCAAAATGCCCTAGAAGCAGAAAATCTGAGGGTGCACTATGTGGCTCCATCATTACCTGGAGTACCATTGCTAGTCGCCTTTAAGATGCCCTATTTCATAGAAAAATATGCTCAACTCATAAACGCAGGACTCCACATAATGAATTTCAATGTCATTTTGCAAGCCATGATGCTTTCTCCTGCTCAGCGATTGAGGACATTTCCTTTGTCCTTGCAAGGACCTGCTCTGACTTGGTATCAGACATTACCATTTGAGACCAAGAACAACTCACAGTTACTAATGGCAGCCTTTGGAGAGTTATTCCACCATAACTTGGGTGAAGTAGTAACATCTGTGCCACAGACCATCCTTGTGATTGATACAAGGAAATCATTATCTTATAACTTTGACTATTTGTATGAGAAAAGGCTGATTATCCAAGAGGTAGGTGATCCTCGTACCTTGACACTGCAATGGGGGCTAGATGCTTGGAAATACTGCAAGTATTGTGTTTTGCTTGGGGCATGATGCTAATCACTATGGAGTATTGAAAGAAGCCATGAATGTTATCATCGCCAAGGACAAGCTAGAAGAACGAGAGCCAGGGAAATACTATCGACCTGATGTACTAAGAAGGAGAACAATCCCTAAAGAACATCTATACCAAGGAAGTCACACGGGTGCTGCTATTGACTTATTTGGTCAATTAATCACTAGAGGCCTTATCGAGCCGAAGCAACATACCGGGCCTCTCCCTGACAGAGACACTCCTTACTGTTAATTCCATTGCCATAATGGAAACTACTTAGAAGAATGCACGAGCTTTGTTTTTGTGTTCTAAAAGCTGGTCCAATAGGGAACCATCATTGATGTTGGTGGAGGAAATGGGGATTATCTGATGAATGGATGATCATAGGAGAACCGTCTCTAAAAGGCTCTGACAGTTTGGAATTCACAGCTGATGAATGTCACTGGATGAAGGTGTACCTGATAAAATATTGCTTTGAGGAAATACCAGAGTTGCTTAAATTCATGGAAGAACAGTGAAAGAAGGAGTATGGAAAGGACAAAGGCCTAAATGACATGGAGGACTGAGATCTCACCTGAAGGACCTGAAAAGCTTCATAAACTTAGGAAATATTTCTTTTATTTGTTTGTTCTTCATTTTTAGGAATTAGATTGTTCGTATTGTTTTGCAATGTCCCTTAAATAAATAAAAGCTTTTTTGTTATCCTTTTTCCATATAATTCTATTTTTGTTTCCAAAGTCAATGATATAACTGCCAATTTTGCTTACTTGTGTGATGTTTTACTTGATGGCACTATGTATTACATGGATCATATTATAAGCATTTTTTATATTAATTATGTGCAAACACATTCTATTAATAATGGCACAAAAGATAATCCAAAGAAAATAATGCTTGCATCTGATATTACTGTTAATGAGAGAGAGAAATTTGAAAAAATATTTTAAAAAAAAGAAAGATAGTATTTGCATGGTCATATGACGATATGCCAAGTATTGACAGGAGCATTACAGAACATCACATCCCTACAGATCCCAGCAAGAAGACAGTCAAGCAGAAGCTATGAAGACTCAGTCTAGAATGGGCTAAAATCATCAAAGAGGAAGTAGAAAAGCAGATTAAGGCCAGATTCCTCAAAGTGGTAAACTATCTGGGATGGTTAGTCAACATTGTCCCAGTTCCAAAGAAGGATATACGGGTAAGAATGTGTGTGGACTATAGGGATCTGAACAAAGCATCAATGAAGGATGACTTTCCATTACCCCACATTGACGTTTTAGTGGATAGTGCAACCGCAAGCACCATGTACTGCTTTACAGACTATTTCTTAGGCTACAATCAGGTTATGATGGCACTCATGGACAAGATTAAGACAACTTTCATCACAGAATGGGGTGTGTATTGCTACAAAGTCATGCCGTTCGGTCTGAAGAACGTGGGGGCAACCACTCAGAGAATGCCCACGACCTTGTTTGATGATATGATGCATAAGGAGATCGAGGTTTATATTGACGATATGATGGTCAAATCATCAACCAAGGATGGACACTTTGAAGCTCTAGATCGATTCCTAGCCCAATTTGAGAAATACAGCCTTAGACTCATTCCTAAGAAATGTATCTTTAGAGTTACCTCTAGAAAGCTCCTTGGACACATTTTGAGTCAAAAGGGAATAGAAGTAGATCTAGACAAGGTGAAAGAAATTCAAGACATGCCAGCACCCAAGACTGAGAAGGAAGTTAGAGGTTTCTTGGGAAAAATCCAGTACATCAGCAGGTTCATTTCCATATTAACCAAATTTCGTGAGCCCATTTTCAAGTTGCTAAGAAAAGGTCAGAAGATAGAGTGGGATAAACAATGTCAAGAGTTATTTGACAAGATTAAGCAGCATTTAATGAACCCACATGTTATGCAACCACCAAGGACAGGGAAGCCATTAATATTGTACTTGGCCTTGGAGGATGATGCTATAGGTGTAATGATCACAAAAGAATGTGAGAATGGAGTTGAGCATGCAATCTACTATCATATTAGGAAGTTGTTATCCTACGAAGTAAAGTATGACATTGTTCAAAAAACCTGTTTCACGATGATATGGATGATAAGGAAGTTGAGGCATTACTACCAATCATATCAGGTATGAAGCACCTTTACTAGTAGGAAACATGGGAATATGATTTCCCTAATGAGTCTTTAAACCTGGTAGAGGGAAATGGATGGAAGCTTTACTTTGATGGAGCAGTCAATAAGAAAGGAGCCGAAGTGGGGGTAATTTTGGTCACACCTGAAGAAGAAAACATCCCTTTGGCCAAGAAGTTGGATTTCAAGGCCACCAATAACATAGAAGAATACGAGGCATGTATATTCAGTTTAGAAGTAACAACTGCAGCAGGGGTAAAGAACCTCAATATCTATGGGGATTTAATGCTCATCATTAATCAAGCTTCTGAGAACTGGGAGGTCAAAGATGAGAAGCTTAAGCCTTATGTGGAGTATGTTCAAATACTCACCCTAAGTATTCCTAATTGTACCTTCGCACACTTACCAAGAGCGAGAATCAGATGATGAATGCACTTGCAACTTTGGCATCTATGTGGGATAATCAGGGGAATGTAGCTATGAAGCCGTTGGTAATCTGCAGATCAAAGATTCCTTATTATTAGGGAGAACAGGTGATGATAATAAATGGACTGGAGGAGAAGCCTTGGTTTTATAAGATTTTGAGATTCCTAGAAAAGGTAGAATAGCCAGAAGGAGCTTTGGGAAAAAAAGCATGCTCTGAGAATCACTTCGAGGAATTACACTTACCATGAGGGGATATTATACAGGCGAGCTTCGAATGGGATGCTACTTCGATACCTTGACCAGTATAAAGCAGAAGAGGTCATGAAAGAAATCCATGCTGTGGTTTATAGACCTCATATGAATGGGCACACTTTGGCTAAAAAGATATTCCAAACAAGGGTATTATTGGGATTCTATGGATAGAGATTGCGTAAAGTTAGTCAAAAAGTGTCATGAATGCCAACTGCATGGGAACCAATTTGATCTGCCATAGGCTGAATTGCACAATCTGATATCTCCTTGGCCTTTCTCAGCTTGGGGGTTTGATATTGTTGGAGAAATAAGGCCAATAGCCTCCAACGAATATAAATACATCATTGTGGCTATTGAGTATTTCTCCCGATATGTGGAACCAATTTCACTGCCAACAATTACTATAAAAAGTATGGCTGAATTCATCAACAAGAAGCTCATCAACAGATTTGGGCAACCACATCATATCGTCTCAAATAATGGGGTTCAATTTCCGGGAGAAATAGTATATCTACTACAGGAAAAAGGAATTGAGCATCACAGATCTTCCCCTTACAAACCACAGGCTAACGGTGCGCTAGAAGCTGCTAAGTAGATGATCAAAAAGATTTTGGCTAAGATGGTAAGGACATAAAAGGACTGTGTAGACAAATTACCCTTTGCTATTATGGGTTAGAATACAACCATGAGAATCACCACAGCGGAAACTCCCTATTCCCTTGTCTTCGGAGGTGAAGAGGTGTTGACAATTAAAACCCAAATTCAATCACTGAGAGTGGTGTTAGAGGCATAAATTCCTAAAGCACAATGGGCTGAGTCGAGATACCAACAGCTGTTGCCTTTAGAGGAGAGATGAAAGAAAGTGCTACATCACACTTAGGTATATCAATAGAGGATAGCCAGAGCTTTCAACAAAGGAGTCAAAATCAAGCCAATCAAAGAAGGAGACTGGGTACTGAAGCAAGCCAGGCCAATTCATTTTGATCCGAGGGAAATTCAAGCCAAACTAGGAAGGTCCATGTCTAGTCAAGAAGATCTTGCCTAAAGGAGCTATGAAGATATCATATCTAAAAGAAAATGATTTTCGGGAACCTGTAAACCTTGATCATCTTCAGAAATACTATCTTTAAGAAAAATGTATAAAAATAATAAATCCTGATGAGTTGAAAACCCATTTAGGTGGCTCATGCAAAAAAAAAGGAGCCCATTAGGATGAAAACCTCACCAAGAGGCATTCTAAGAAAAAATTAGGGCAAAAGCCTGCTAAGGTGAAAACCTCTGAAAATTGGGGCAGTCTAGGCAAAAATTAAGGCTATTGAGAAAAGAAAGTAAGATAGCAGTAATATCAGTTGTAATTATTAAAGTACGCTTCTGTGCTAACATTATTAAAATAAAATAAACTTTTCAAAAGAAAATTGTCAAACCTACTTATTATGTCTGATTCTATGTTTTAATAACTAAAAAGCTAAAAATTGGATAAATGGGGGAAATGGTTATGAGACTTAATTTTTCCTATTTCTTTTTCTTCCTTTTGTCTTGCATCATATCTTCAAAACTTGCATCTAGTTTTCCTTTTGCAAAATCTCTTGCCCTTTTTGCTTCACTTTTGCAACTTGCAGCCATCAGCCTATCAGCTCTTTCTCTCAGTTCCTCTTCAGGAGATCAGCCTGTATGATAAGCCAAGACTAGTAATCTTCATCTATTTCATCTGGAAATAAAGTTCTTGCTCAATAAGAAGAATTTGTACTCACCAAAGCAACCAAAGCCTTGTAATTATCATTTGTGTTGGCACTCTGAGTGAAGCTAAAGTTCCTCTGAATGGTCCGGCCAGCCCAACGATCTTGGATATCTCTCAAGAAATAAGTAGTAACAACATAAGGTGCGAAGATAGGAAGGGTACCTGGAATCCTCTGTACCATTCCATACTGTCTACATACTCTAGTTGGACAATAGAAAGTCATTATCCCAAGACCAGTAACTGGAACACAGTGGTCTACACAGCTGATAGTCACAAAAGAAAGATTCCACCATGGACAGCTCCAACGGAATTGAACCTCACTCCTAGAAGAAAAGAAGTCAATCCAGCCACCAGTCTCTCGTAAAGTAGCCCGCTAAACTCCAGATAAAGCATATCTCCTAGACTACCATTGCCATGGTTTGTAGGTTCTAGAAATGATTGAGGGCATCTTGACAGCCAATTTCTCCATAAACCAGATCTGAAGAAGATTCACAGAATCAAAAGAAGCCTTAAAGGAAGAATCAGAAACAAAAAATGCTAAAATAGACATACCTAAAGTAGGAAAGGGCTACCCGTCAGCCTTCGAGTGTTCTTGGCAAAATCTAATCCAATTATAGTTTCAGCCAGAATAGTCAAAAAAGGGTTATGTCCTATGTTCACCTGTTCCAGGACATGGGCAATCTGAAAACTACCTCTACCCTCTATAGAAATTAGCATGAAGTTAGAATAAAGGCAAAAGCTCGAAATCATCTTCCAGGATTTGCATTCTTTGGGTTTGGAGTCACCCAGTTTAAGTAATGATTCAGTCAGAATGTATTGACCATCCACATAGGATCACATCTGGTCAGAAGTCAACTCGAAGATGCCAGACATGAATTCTAGGGTTGAAGTATACAAGCTAGGTAATGCTAGAGGAACTTTGGAATTATGAACCTTGCCTAGAATGCCTTCAAACTCTTCAAATAGGGGGGCAAACTTCAATTCCATTAAAATAGAAAACTTGATCTCTGGCACTCCAGTAATCAGCTGCTGCATGTAGGAGTTTTTGATGATAAGGAATGTTCAGGAAAGATTTGAATTCTGCTAGGTGGAAAGTGTTTAAAGATTCCCAGAATAGTGTTTCTAAACCTTGCAGATGTGTTTTTAGGGTTTTTAGGGAGTTTTGAAACATTCTGATGAGTTGGGAAAGTTTCTAGGGCTTTTATTTGGTGTTTTCTAATGTTTCTATGAAGCTATAGAGGTCATCTTTATAATCCACGAGGTTTTGGGGAATCAAGGGCTCAATAGTAGTTGAAACGGGTTAAGATTTTAAAGTCAGAATGACAGCTCGAAGGAGTGGTGTTTGCGACCTGAATGCCACTCCAAAGAGTGGCATTGGAGGTGACTCCACTCCAAAGAGTGGCGTTGAGCCACAGACACACTTTAGGGGATGATTAACAGTTTGTTGTAAAATTTCACAGTCTTAGGAGGATTCTATACACTACATTCCATGAATTCATCATAGAAAAAGCATAAATAAAACATGCATGCATATTGTATACATATGCAAACATTCATAACATGCAGGTTCAAATACAAGGATTACAAGTCCTAAAGGTACACAAAGTTTAGAAAGTGTGAAAATAGGAAATAGAAGCAGAATCGACAATCCAACATAGTCCTCCTCATGATCATCAGCATCTTCATCATCCTATGCAGCCTCATAATCTAAAAGATGGCTCTTCAGCTTGGCATTTTTCCTACAGGTTGATGCATAGGCCTCCCTCCAGGCATCACAACACTCAACTGTGTATGCCTTGCTGGCCTGATATAGAGAAACAAGATGAGCCACCTCACGCATAGGAACCTAGAAATGAATAAGTCAATTTTTTAGGAATATGATAAGCAAAATCAAGAAATGAAAACGGGAAAGCTTACATGAGTACATCCACTAGAAAAACCAATAGAAGAGCTAGATGGCTGAAAAGTATGCTCAACGATGCCGACGCGAGATATATGCATAACTATCGAGATAGAAAACTTTGTGATATGGCCAGGGATGAAGCTACCAGCATCATCTAAGGCATGTCCTCCCATTGGACGAGCTGTACGTGGTCTAGGGGCATCTGGCCTGTGAAATGATCGCCCAGGTCCTCTGGTGCTTAAACTAGGAACATCACTAGCCTAGGAACATGCTTAAGGATGAGGTCTAGTAGGAACCTCAACTGCCTAATATTCAGAATCATTGGAGTCATCATCAGAATCTTCATGATCAGAAAAGGTGATGATGCCCATCCTTATCTGTAAAAGCAATAATCATAGTCAAAGATTAGGAAATCCATTAAAAGGAAAAGCTGAGCAACCTTACCTTAAAAAGCATCCTGTCAGACATAGGAAGTGTAGGAAGGCATCATCGTCTAAGGAACTTCTAATAATCCTTAGCCCGAGTAATGAAAGCTGAACTCTCAAAACCATTGAGAGCACTATCTAGAAAGTCTCAAGTCAAGTCATGACCCTAGAACATGTCCAATGGAGGATCAAAAGGCTCCCTACGGAACCTCATGGTATACTGAAGGCGAGTCCTCTCTCCAAGGATCCACATCCTCATCCCAAGTCCTTCCATGAGAATCCTCATGCCATCTTTCTCCATAATGGCCACAACATAAGGAGGATATCTCTTAACTGAGCCAAGCCATCCTCTGTCAAGCTGTAGAAATTCTAGAAAAGCAAGGTAAGTTTCTAACACACTTTCAATTTAGTTTAAACTAACAAAGTTGTTTTAGTTGTACCATGTAAACAGTGAGGAGTTAATATACTCGCAATGATGATGAACTAGAGATGAATGAATAGACATACGATACAAGCCCCATCGTTAAAGAATAGGGAATGAACGGGGATGGTGTATAGGTAGATAGTGACGAAGCAAACCCATCTCGATGGCCTAGAAGCAACAAGGAATAAGTCAGAAGTGCTCAAGCAAATAAAAGTAAGTCACAAAAGCAAAATGCAACTTACATTAGTAGCATGCCAGAAGCAACATAATTTAGCCCAACTATGCACAATCTTGTCCATGCATAAATATAGATAGGACAGAGTAGGGAATCCCCAATCATATCTGCTCATCTGATCGAAGCCTGGAGAATTGGAACAAAATGCAGAGGGATAGTGGTATTGGTATCACAAAACAGGGTGCTACCAAGTAGATAAAGGATGAAGACACGAGCCATCTGGTAAAACCTCCAATTTAAACCAGCCGATAGCTCTGTAATTGTCTAGCCAAAGCATCAACGTAGAGCTTCTTTAAGCTCTTCCGCATAGAAACCAACCCCAGCATTCGGAGGAGATACTCATTTTGTATGAGCCTATCCATAAGGTAGATTCCTCCATCAAAGAAAATCCTCTCACCGACACATGCCAAACTAGTAATAGTAGAAAAAGAAGCAGGAGATAGAGCATACTCCCTACATGGCAGTTGGAATGTGTGAGTGGTATCGAACCACCTTTCCATCAATGCTTGCATTGCACGATGGTTGAAATGAGGATTGTTAAGATCCCCTACAGCATCAGGAACGGCAGAAAGGAAAGGTCCAAATCTAGGCTGAATAACTAGAGTTTGAACTCCTAAAGGCAATAATCTTCAGACATTACAGACATTCTAGAAGTTCCAATCGAAGGTAAAAGAAGATGAAACACCCTGCAAGAAGTAAGACAGGTATATTCCTAACTCAATCATCTCATTTGTATGTTTTCCTAACCTAGGTGGTCAACAAACCTCAGTCCATGAATAAAATCATCATGTAAGTATACATAGTATTGTAATTGTTACGTTTCAAAGCATCTAGACATGCATCAAAAGTACACATTCAAGTTAAAACTGCCCTACATGCCTAAAGGGATGGCAACGCCACTCCTAGGAGAGAGTTCACCCTCAACGCCACTCTTATAAGTGGCATTGGTGGTGAACGCCACATGCTAGTGGCATTGACCGCTATGTTTCTTTGTAATTGTAGGATAAACAAAGCCTAGACAAATAATAAGGAAGATATGGAGTTTTTGGGCTTACTTGGTCCTTTACAAGGCTAGAAATATGGAATTTGGCAAATGAAAGTGGAGAAATCCATCCTCCTCTTGGAATTCCTCCATTTAAGGCACTTTGGATTTCCCTATGGATGTGAAAGATGCTTACTAGGTCCCAGGGAGGTTCTAGATCATGATCATCTCCCATCTTTGCTTCTTATTTGAAGCAATTTGGTAAAGAAATGAAGAAATGAGAAAAGAAGTTCAAAAACCCTAAGTGAATGAGAATAAGAGAGCTGATGTCCATCATGGAGGGTTTATACCCTATTTGGCAAATTACTGCTTTGGTCCTTGGAGTTTTATTGCAAAGATTTTAATGCAACTAAGTCCAAAACTTAAAATTTAGGGCTATGAAAGATTAACTTAAGTCCAATTAAGAAGGCATCCATAAAGAATAATGAACGTTACAGAGAAAACACCAACAGAGTATATGTAATTGATAGATGAATTTGCAGAATGACAGAAAATTCATAAAATTACAGAAAGTTCTTAATCAGTCTACAACATTGATTGATGAAGAATCTATAAGCATTTGACACCAGAAGAAATCCAAAATTCCCAAAGAATTATCAAACTAGTGATTATGGCATTTGTTTCAATCATGTGATGTTTTAAAATAGATTTCAGATTTAAAAATGCATTGTTTTAAGTTAGAAAATCATTTTGAAATAAAATCATGCATTGTTTTCATCATATCTTTTTACACAAGCTTCAAAATGAGCCATTCTGCACGTTTTTGTCTCTAATACAATATTTCTAATTCTGACGTTTAGGGCTCAAAAATGGGCCAAGAACATCTGCTGCAATATTAATGGGCTTAGTTTGATGTTGGGCCTGAATTGTGGCTCTAAAGGTTAGAAATAGGCTTCATATTTGAATTAAAAGTTTTGGGCTAGCTTTTAGTTAGTTATTTAAGTTCTACAATGGGCTTGAAACTAATTGAAAGCCCAACCCATTTCTCTTTAAAACTTATAGAAGGATTGATTTTAATTTGAAATTCAAAATACAACAGAACATGATTTATATCAATCTTTGATTTCAAATTTTAAAATCAATGAGCAAAAGATTTGATTGAACCAATCTCCATTTGAAATTCAAACCTATCAGCTTAGAAAACAAGCAAAGAAGTAGAGTCACTGCCTATAAAAGGCACACTCAATTTCTTCTACAGGGGAGGGATTTTTAGTTGGCAATTTTGGGGAAAATTTACTAGTTTTGCATAATTGAGAGAAAAAGCTTCTATAAGTGTTTTGAGAGAGAAAAAAGAATAATGAAAAACAAAACAAAAAGAAACAATACATGATTAACAAGAGAAAAGCCAACCAACTCACAACTGAGGGAAATCAAGCCTTACTGTAAGTCAAATTCAATTTACTGCCTAAATTGAATTATTGTCTGTTGGTTTTGGAGTTCTGCTAATCTTCACTGTAAGTTCTCTAAACCCTTTTTATTATCAATTTTTTGTTGTTTCCATGAAATTATTATGATTACCATCTATCATATGCATTGAAATGTTCATCTGCTCAATTTTGCCGTGAAAATTATTTTGAACGTACGTATTGTATTTTTTGCATTTTTCATTTGATTTTTATTTTGTTGACTCTTAACATGTTTGTGTGTTAGATTTATTTAATTAAAGTTTTTTAAGGAAAGATTATGTGATTATTACTGATTGTTTATGACTTTTATTCAATTTTACCAATATTCAATGCATTGTACGTGATTTTTCCAATTTTCTTCTTTTGATGATTTTGATTATAGAAGTTATTTTAAATCATGTTTTATGATGTTTATAAATGAATCAAACATGTTTCAATCAAAATCAAAAGCATTTACATTGATTTCAATTGATTTCCACAAATCACAATAGACTGTACGTTCATTTCAATTTCAATTGAAATTCACTGTTAATCATCTAAATGCTATGATTTCATGTTTTGATGAATCAATGCATGTTTTTATGGCATCTAGATGATTCTAAAGTGATTTTGTGCATTTCCATAGATTTTGGTTGATTTTCATAAAAAGTTAGTGCACTGCATTTTTACTGTAAGTTATGAACATGATGTAAATGATTGATTAGCATGATGTAGTGAATGTTTCTATGGTTTAGAGATTGTTTTAGGTTGTTTTAAATTGCTATAACATGATTTGAATGGCTTGAATATGTTTTGTGATGATTCATGAAAGCTATGCATTGTATGCTTACTGTAAGTTGTAGTTGTATGCCATATGATGTCTAGATTAATGCTAGGTTGGGTTGTGCCATATAGACACTTATTTTAGGTTGTTTGCATCATGCATTTATGTTTTGGTTGAGTTTTATATCAATTTTTAAGGTTTGCTAAGCCCGAAAGTTATGTTTTTCTACATTTTCTACCATCCACTTTGTATGTGTGTGGCAACGCCACAATTGTGGATGGATTAAGACCTAACTCCACTCCCAAAGAGTGGCGTTGGGTGCTTTTTATGGAAAAGAGTGGCGTTTGTTTCTACATGGCTCCCCCAGTGCTCTGTATCTTCTGTGTACAAAAATTTCACGTGGAATGTAGCGTAAAGGTAAGGTATTCTAACTTTCTTTGGTAAAAAATAGGTGAAATATGCATGAAATGAACCTAATAAAGATATTTAGTAATCCCTAGGTTAAAATGGTAGCAACCTAGGTTGTGTTGATGTGTTGGTGGTATTTGCTTTAACCATTTGCATGTAATTTGGACTAACTATGGTTTGGTAACATAAAATCGATCCTTGTTTGTAATAGAAACTCACATCTTGTATGCATGAATGTTGTAAAAGGTAGGTGTATATTTATATGTTTTATTTGCTTTAACTAGTGGATATGAAGGTAGATATAATCATATGAGTTGCTTGTAAAGAATCACGCCTTAAGAATGCATAAGTCCAATCTTGGAATCTCTGTGTCTTTTTGGTGTCTTATGCATTCTTAAGGGAATCAAGATGCTCACCAATTTCTTTTCCTGATGCCTATTCGGGTGATGACTCACACTATTAGGTCCCGTATACTAAACGTACAGTGCCATAGTCGTCACATGACTTGGATCACTGAGGTAACCCTTCTTTATCCACACCTTCATTTATTTATTTATGTTTGTTTACTTTGCTTTATTGTTCGTTTATTCATTTTGCTAAACTCTGACAAAGCGGGGGCAACTGTAGCTCTTGATTTTGTTATGCAGGTATGTGGAAGCGGCACGGAAGGAAATTGAAAATGATTTCAAAATGAGGACCACTCTGTCACTAGTTTCTCATAGAAATGAGCTGAAGGGTTGTAAATGCTTTCAAAAAGCTTTCAAAATAAACTTTAGGCCCAATTGATGGTCCGGCCGGATGTCCAGTGATCCGGCCAAACCTTCATTATTACCACTTGGCCCATATGCTCCAGAAATCCATGTTAGGCCCAATAGGCCCAACTGTCCCATCAATGATCATTTGGTCAGATGTTCACCAATGATCCGACTGGATATTTGCTTTGACATGACAGGTTATGGGGCAAGATGCATGAATCCATAGTGAACTCGAGAACTATAACCCACACCGGCCTACACCCATACTATAACTTGAATAAGTTGCTGAAAAAGATTCACTTTTCTCCTATAAATACCTTAAGTTTTTACACTGTCAAGGGTCTCCATTTTCACATAGAGGGATAGCGAGAGGAAAACGAAAAACACAAGAAAGGAAAGAAGAGCACACACACACATATTCATTTTTTCAAAACTTATTTTCTCTGTGAAACTCATTTCACAGTTCTTTGGGTCTCTAAACAAGGAAACTATGTCAAATCCAGAATCTCATTTTCTACCCAAAAAGTGGTAACTTACCTTTATTCTGAGGGCAACCAACCATCCACGAAGCATCCCTACATCTAGAATAAGCATATTCTTATATTTATCTATTATTGATTAGCTTGTTATAACTTTCTATATTTCATATACTAATTTTGTTTTACATTTTATTTACATATACGAGTCCCACGTAAATCCTGGAGGATATAGAACCAACCGGATTCAAGTTTGAAGCTCCATAGCCCAAGCTTCAAACTTGAACAGTGTCCTAACTTGGAGAATTGGGTTACTGTCAGAAGCCATTACTATAGCCCATAATAGACCTTTAGGAGTAGCTTATGACTTTTACTTCCCTTGTGTATTTATTATTTGTAAGAAATTGTAATAATACTGGAGAAGACATATTCAAAGCTCAACTTACAGGACCGGCCAAATGTCTAATGGTCTGGCCAGATGTTCATGAGGTCTGGCTGGACGTTCAGGTCCAAAACGGATGTCCCACTTGCTTTGATTATCTTTAAAACTTAGGCCTGGTCCATACCAAACCTTCGGCCGAACCTCCAACTAAAGGTCCGGCAAGACCTTCATGATGGTAGGTAGAAGTGGAGGAAACAACACTATGGATCGACTGATTCGAAGCTTCAAGGTCAACTGATAAGTCCTCTCTGGGACAAATCGGTCGATCGATAAGGTTCTCTTATTATTTTCATGCAAATCACCTAGTCTTAAATATAAAATAATTAACTAGACATTTAATAAATAAAACCCGATAATAAGTACAATAAAAATGGTAGAAATTCATTTCACCTTTCCTTTCTTTAAGGTTGTATGTATACTACTGCCATTCCAATATTTCGGGTAAATAATAAATAAATTAATGTGCAAATATTAACCTGTAAATAAATGTAAAAAAAGGAAACTTAAATAAATAAGGTAATAATCCACTTGGCTAACTACTATTAAAATAAGTAATAGCCCACCAATACAGTAATTAGCACTCAATCAATCAGGGTTAACTACAATGGAGCTAATGCACGACTAAAATTGATTAGAAACAATATTAAGCATGCCCATTCATTGTATCCTACTTTTCGGGTGATTTATCGCTTTATATTATTTGTTTCTAGTAGAAAATAGTGACCTTATTACTTAATTAAATGAAAAATTGCCCTAAGAATGGATTACGCATTCCGAACCCATAAATCATCTGGTCTGATGACGAATGGGGATTCC
This sequence comes from Bocquillonia castaneifolia, assembly GCA_948193215.1. NCBI lineage: Eukaryota > Viridiplantae > Streptophyta > Magnoliopsida > Malpighiales > Euphorbiaceae > Bocquillonia > Bocquillonia castaneifolia. The sequence goes on from CANYLF010333486.1 coordinate 15,337, forward strand.
TGAGGAATCTATCTGTTTGTTAATCACCAGGTGATCTCGATGCAATTCGGGTGGCGACTCCGTAATTGTTTTCATAAAATTCTAAAAATCCATCTAGTGAGTCTATCGCCATTGCCATTGGACACTAACCAACAGGCAGGTCCCAGGCGCCCTGTCCACATTTTACAGTTGTGACATTGAACGGTGGAAGAGCTTTGTGAACCAAAAGATTGAGTGTATGGAGGAGAAAAATAATTGGGGTGCTACTGTTGCTCGTAGCCTTACCAACCTGAACTACAGCCTCCATCACAGCGTCTTCCTCGACCTCCATAACCACTGCCATTAGAAATTGTGTTAGCCAAACTATGGGCCACATGAGCAGTAGGGGAGACAATTTCTTTAGCCGGTAAATCAGCATCTAAACTCTCTTTTTCAGTGAGAAGTAATCCAAACAAATCGTCATAAGAAACCACATCAAGATGATTCTCCAAAGAGCTAATAAAATACCAATACACAATCCTAAGACTATTAACAATCACAAATACTAAGTCTTCTTCCAAGACAGTACTTTTTAAATCCAAAAGCGGATCATACATAGCTTTGGCACGTTGCTAGTAGGCAGCAATCGATTTAGAGTCATCCTTCTACAACTTAAAAAATTTGTACTTAATGGTGTGAATCTGCACTTTAGAGCCAGATGCATACATATTATATAACTTGGTCCATCCATAAAATGACGATGAAGACCCAACAACTTGAGAGATAAAACTCTCAGACATCGAATTTACAATTCAACTAAGAACAATTAGTCCTGTCAAAACCATGCAAGGAACTCCGGGTTCGGTACTCCATTGATCTCACGTGGAGGAGCATGATAACTTTCATCCACAAACTTCACAAGGTCATAGCAATGGAGAAGGGGTAAGAGTTATGCTTGCCAAATGAGGTAATTTGTTGAATTTAATTTTAGAGGAAGCATTTGAGCAACACTAAGAAAAGAGGGAATGGAAGTAGATGTGGTAAAAGTGCTACTAGATGTGGTGCTAGAGGTCGTCAAAGAACTAGAACTAGACATGTTTGTCAAATAGATCGGAAAAAGAAACGTAGCAAATGAGAAAAAAGTAAGACTTAATGGTTGTTAAACCCTTCACAACTCTAATACCATGAAAATGTTTGTTGCATGGCAAAAACCAATCACACACATTCTAATTAGTACATGCTGCATATATAGTATAGTAGAGTTATATAATCCTATAAGGATTAGGATGAACATTACTTAGTTTAATTAAAACACTTATCTTTATCCTATACAACTAACAATTCAAATCACAATTGAAGTATCCTTATCAGTTTTTATTATAACCACGCTAGTCATATCATTAAGTTTTGTGCACATAAGGAAAATTTCTTCAATATTGATTTGAATGGAGACTTAAAGTTGTTAAGCTAACCAGGCAAGATCCAACTTAATTTAGATACCTAAATCTAAATAGTTCCTTGTAGGTATGCCTAAGCACTAAGCAGAGCTGAACCAATGGTATAGAATTCATTCATTAAAATACAAATTTCTCATTTAATTGAGTAAAAAATCAACATAAATAGGTAGAAAATTTTGAATCTCCCACTGGACCTAACTCCATAAAATTATATTTTTAAAATATTCATACCATTTCCAAATTAAATTTTTTCACAAATTTACTTATTATAAATTGAAATGCCCAAGAGGGGGGGTGAATTGGTGTGGAACAGAAAATAAAAATTGCTTCAAGAATGGATTAGGGAAGAAAAGAAGAACACAAAGAATTATAGTGGCTCGGACCCAACTTGTCATACATCCACACTTCCAAATACACAATTTAGGGTTCCACTATCCACTAAGGATTACAAGGAGATTTACAAGGCTATCTCCAACCTTTACAATGAAGATTTCACAGGCTATCTTCAACCTTCACCATGTGACATTTCACAGGCTATCTCAAGACCTTTACAAGGAGATTTCACAGGCAATCTCAAATCTTTACAAAGAGAATTACTTAGGCTCTCTCCAAACCTAGTGTTTCCAAGGATTACACCAAACCAAGTGTTTACAAGGCTAACACCAAACCTTTACAAGAGAGTTTTGATAATCTAACTCACAACTTAGTGTTTACTAAGGCTGACACCAAACCCAACCCAAGTGTTTCCCAATCCTCACAAAGATTGACACTTGTACAAGGTAGAAAGATCACTCAACCCAAGCAACAAAAGCTCTAGAGCTCTAACTAGCCACATATAACCAAAATGTGCTAAAATTACAAAAAAAATAAATTCTATGTTTGAAAGAGATTAAAAGAGCATTATGGAGATGGTTGTTACTCCAAAATACCCATTTTGATGGGTATTTATAGGCTCCTAAAGAGTTATGGCCGTTGGCCATACTTCCCCATAATGAGACACCATTTTTTGGGCTGCTTTTTGGCCAGTCAGAGTGCCCGTCTCGAGCAAGATCTTCTGGTCGCAGGGGTGACATTCAGATTTTCAACAGATACTTTAGAATATGACCGTTGGTGCTGTCTGGGCTCTCCATCGCATGCAAGATGGCTTCTGTCGCGTGCAAGATGGATCCTTCAAGATCTTGCATGCTTTCTGGAACTTTGGTCTTGTTCACGATGGTTCTAGTCGCGTGCGTGATTTTGTAATACCGTAACTTCTTGTAGAAACCTCCAAATGCTCTAAACTTTTTAAGGTGACATATCTAGGCCTTTATCTACAATTTTGCATCTCACAAAATTTTTCTAGTTCCATCATCTTCATGCCCTAAAAAATCAAGATATTTTCGTGCTCCGATATTCCAAGCACTACTCACTCCGATAACCATTTCTCCTAATCGATAGGTCCTTTTGATGTGAATCAAAAGCCATATAAAACTAGACTTCCAGGGCTATAATCCACAAAATATCAAGTCAAAACTCCTTCCCTATAAGTTTTGGCATCATTTTGAACATGACATATCTGCACAGTCTTTTGCATTCAATTCTAAGCATAAATCACTTAAAAATCTAAAACTATAAAATTAATGCTCCAAATTGAATTCTAGTTTTGATATTGAAAGTAGACATACATATATTTCCATCCAAATATAATTTGACTATATAGCATTTCAATAGATATGTCGAAAGCTACTCCAAAAACTGGCTTAGTGTGCAGTCCCACAATTGGCTTCTTTGGATTTCTTCATAACTTGATTCTTCAATCAACCTTAACCATTTCCAAACTCTCCAAACCACATCCTAATCTTATAAACTCCAAGCTCTCACCTTTTTCTAAGTGTTTTCATTAGGTTCACACTTAAACCTATCCACCTATGCTAATGTTCATGCATAGACTTAAGCTAGCCCTTAACCCAAGTATTTTCTTAGGATAACACTCAAACCTATCCAATTAGATAAGCACTCATCAAAGCTCATGAATATTTTTCACCATCACACTCAAGAATTTCATTATCTTAAGACCTTTAACATCTCTTATAAACTCCATACATTTTTTGTTACTTCAATAATCTTCATCAACAACTCTCACATGCTTGCTTTGCATCAGTTACTTAGAAAAGCACTTAGCAAACATATTAGTATTACACAATGTTTTGTATCATCAAAATCACAATAAGAACATTGAGGTCCTTGGGGCCAAGAATCTCCCCCTTTTTTTATGATGACAAAACATTAGTGTATGTGCCCAAATACTCTTCCCCCTTTTTTGGAATCAATCAACAAGGGTGAAGTAAGGGAGTAATGGAAAAAAAAATAAGTAAAGTATAAAAGAGGAATGAATGCTTATCTTGGGATATCATGTGGTTGTGTCAAAATTTCATTTTGTAGTCCCATAAATATTTCATTTTAATTACGGGCGTGGTAGTGTTTGTCACGTGGGCGATCAACTGAAGTCCTCAAAGTAATTAAAATGCCCAAGAGGGGGGTGAATTAGTGCGGAATAGAAAATAAAAAATTGTTTCAAGAGGATTAGAGAAGACAAGAAGAACACAAAAGATTTATAGTGGTTCGGACTCAACTTGTCCTACATCCACTCTCCCAAATACACAATTTGGGGTTCCACTATCCATCAAGGATTACAAGGAGATTTACAAGGTTATCTCTAGCCTTTACAATGTGACATTTCAAAGGCTATCTCACGACCTTTACAATGAAGATTTCTAAGGCTATCTTCAACCTTTACAAAGAGAATTCTAAGGCTCTCTCCAAACCTAGTGTTTACCAAGGCTTACACCAAACTTAGTGTTTACAAGGCTAACACCAAACCTATACAAGAGAGTTTTGATAAGATAACTCATAACTTAGTGTTTACTAAGGCTAACACCAAACCTAACCCAAGTATTTCCCAATCCTCACAAAGATTGACATTTGTACAAGGTAGAAAGATCACTCAACCCAAGCAACAAATGCTCTAGAGCTCTAACCACACAACAAAAATATGCAAAAATTATAAAGAAATTAATTCTATGTTTGAAAGATGTTATGAGAGCATTATGGAGATGGTTGTTACTCCAAAATACTCAATTTTATGGATATTTATAGGCTTCTAAAGAGTTATGACCGTTAGCCATACTCCCCCATCAAGAGACACCTTTTTTGGGGCTGCTTTTTGGCTTGTCGGAGTGTCCGTCATGTGCAAGATGTTATATTCTCGGAGGTGACATTCAAATCTCCAATGGATACTTCAGAATATGACCATTAGGGCTGTCTGGGCTCCCCATCACGTGGGTGATTTATCCATCGCGTGCGTGATGGATCCTTCAAGACCTTGCATGCTTTCTGGAACTTTGATCGCGCTCGTGATAGTTCTAGTCGCGTGTGTGATTTTATGACACACATAACATTTTGTAGAAAGCTCTAAATGCTCTAAAATTTTTATGGTGACATATTTAGGCCTTTCTCTACAATTTTGAATCTCACTAAATTTTTCCAATTCGGCCATCATCATGCCCTACAAAATCAAGACATTTTCGTACTCCGATATTCCGAGTACCACTCACTCCAACAACCATTCCTCCCAATATACAACTCCTTTTGATGTCAAAAGCCATATGAAACTAGACTTCAAGGCCTACAACTCCACAAAATTTCATGTCAAAATTCCATCTGTAGAATGTTTAGCGTCATTTTGAACATGACCTATCTGCACAGTCTTCACCATTCAATCTTGAGCATAATTCACTTAAAACTCTATAACTCCTAAAATAATGCTCCAAATTGAATTCCACTTTTTGATATTGAAAGTAGACATACATAACTTTCCATCAATACACTATTTGACCATATAGCATCTTAATAGATGTGTCAAAAGCTACTACAAAAACCGACTTAGTGTGTAGTCCTATAATTTGCTTCTTTGTATTTCTTCACAGCTTGATTCTCCAATCAATCTTAACCATTACCAAACACTCCAAATCACATCCTAAGGTTATAAACTCCAAGCTCTCACCTTTTTCCAAGTGTTTTCATTAAGTTCACACTTAAACCTATCCACCATACTAATGTTTACACAAAAACTTAAACTAGCCCTTAACCTAAGTGTTTTCTTAGGATAACACTTAAACCTATCCAAGTACATAAGCATTCATCAAAGCTTATGAATATTCTTCACCATCACACTCAAGAATTTCATTATCTTAAGAGCTTTAACATCTCTTATAAACTTCATACACTTTCCATTACATCAATAATCTTCATTAACAACTCTCATAGGCTTGTTTTGCATCAATTACCTAGAAAAGCACTTAGAAAACTTATTAGCATTACACAATGTTTTGTATCATCAAAATCACAATAAGAACATTGAGGTCCTTAGGGCCAACAATCTCCCACTTTTTTATGATGACAAAACATTAGTGTTAGTGCCCAAATACTTCTCCCCCATTTTGGAATCCATCAAGATGGGTGATGTAAGGGTGTAATAAAAAAAGTAAGTAAAATATAAGAGAGAAGTGAATTCTTATCTTGGGATACCATGTGGTTGTTTCAAAAATTTCATTTTGTAATCTCGAAAACATTTCCTTTGAATCATGGGCGCGATGGTGTCGATCGCGTGGGCGATCCCATGAAGTTCTTCAAGTGATTAAGGGACATCTTGGACGTGATCCTTATCATTTTCTACGTGATGGAGTGTGAGAGCTGGCTTGTACATGAAATTCCATCATCGCGTAGGTGATTAACCTATCACGTGAGCGATGAAGTCTTTAACCAGAAGCTGTGTTTTCTCCTTCTTTGCTTGTGATGCTTCCATATTCTAGGTGATGTTCATCACCTGGGTGATGATGACAATCACGGGCATGATGAAACAATGTTCAAAGGTTTTTCTACTTCATCACGTTCTGTGTCATGCAGGCAATTGTGCTCGCGATGTCCATTACGTGAGTGATCTAAGCCATCTCATTCGTGATTTATAGGTCACTTTTCCAATCATCGAGATGACTCTATAAAACTCAACCTACATACTTCAAAGCTCAATTAGATAGCATGTAAGAGTTGTTAAACTCAAAATAAAGATGATTGAAGGTCACTAAGGCGAACAATCATTTTGAGTTTGACAACCCAATAACCTTAAAGGCAATAAAAAGGTTTTAAAAACTTTACTAAAAGTGTGTAGTTGATGGAATGAATTGCTCCCCCTCAACTTGTGCATGAGTTGAAAACACATATAAGAACATGAGTTAAAAAACACATATAAGAAAAACCTTTTCACACAAGTTTTAAAACTCCAAGACTTTTTCCCCCTTTGTCAACTCAAAAGGGCAAGTAAGACATAAAGGAAAAAATAGTTAAAACATGAGAGAGCAATTGAAAAATAAAAACTAATTCAATCATCATTTTTTTTTAAAATGCAAAAGAAAATACATTGTGCGTGAGATGATGATGAAACCAGAAATGATTTACTTCCCTTGATGGACATTAAATCACTTTCACTCTTTGAGAAGTTTAGTTGGATAACATCTTGCTCATTATGTAGCTTAGCTTGCTCATCATATTGAATGACTTTGATTCATCAAGCTTGCCTACAATAACAACTCAAACATCCTTTCTAGGAGCAAAGGGTTAGATTCATCAAGGAAATGATCAATATATTTTTTCCTCTACAAAGATAATCCATGCATATTCAAAATTAATTTATCTCCCCCTCAAATCAATACTACTTTCAAATAATGTCATAAATAAGGAAGTTAGAATATATGAATATGTATAAGATGAGGATATGATATACAAACAAGATATGACCATGAAATAACTCCCTTTTTTTAAAAAAAAAACTTTGAAATCAATTGAAAACATAGGAAAAAGGGAGCATGTGAACTTAATGGTCCACATACATTTGTATTTATTAGGCCCAATAATTCATTGGCCCTTTCACTGTGTCCCGTAAAGGGATCCTTTGTCATCTTACCCAATAGACAAGATTCACATGTATCATATGGTTCAAAATCAAATGAATTCAAAAGTCTATCTTGATGGGGTTTTAAGATGCGTTTCTCATTTATATGGCCAAGGCGACAATGCCAAAGATAGGTTGAATTTAAGTCATTGGACTTAAATTTCTTAGTAGTTATGTTACAGACATGAGAATTATTGGATTTTTGAAGATTCAAAACATAAAGACCATCTTGTAAATTGGCATTTGCATAGAACATGTCTTTATGATAAATGGAACAATTATTATTCTTAATAATAAAAGAAAAACCATCATTATCCAAACAAGAAAC
>CANYLF010333544.1:0-12864 GCA_948193215.1 Bocquillonia castaneifolia
TTTGAAATGAATTAATTAACATAATTAATCTCTTTAACTACAAATTCCTTTTCTTTCCCAAATAATTTAATAATATTTAAAGATTGTAAAATTTTTTCCCAGTATTAAAAAAATTGTAAAATTTTATAGTTAAATTAATTATACTTTCTATAAGGTATTATAAACCAATTTATCATTTTATATGAAATATTTAGTCAACATTAATTTATGTAATATATGTTTTTTTTATGTTTCATATGATTTTATATTTTTATATTATTTTCAAATTTATTGCTTGCACAAATAATTATGTACAATTTTTTTTGGAACTGAATATATTTTTCATGGTTTTAATATTTAACAACTATAGAAGCTTAAAATAAAAATAGAGAAGTTAAAAATTTTCAAGAATATCTACCTATAATGCAATAAATTTAATATTTTACGTTCTCTATACTTATTTTAGATATCACCACAATAAATATATTATTGCCATTAGAGTTACTACTATAGTTTGATTTAATTTTTTATATATATATATGGACTAATAATATTTAAAAATTACAACTAAATGATAAAAAAAAAGAATGAATGGTAATATTTATACAATATAAAAAAGTTATTTAAAATCATTAATCTTGAATTATTGATATTTTTTTAAAGACTAAAAAAACAATTTAAAGCAAGTATTTAAAAAATATGGAAACTAAAAGATAAAATTATAGGATATTAAAAAAATTATGAATAAAGGACATTAAGGTCATTTGCATTTGAAAGAAAGTCAAGATGGAGTGTGAAAATCAATTAATGGAGTGTAAAAATCCTCACCCAATATCTTTAACCCGATCTAATTAGTATTTAAAATCATTTCTTCTTCTTCTTTAAATGCTAGATTAATTAGATCTAGTTGTTAATAGATATATCTTTAGCTAGAGATAATATATAGTTTTATATATCTTGAATTTTACCCCAAATTCAAACAAATTATAACATTTAGACTGTTTCGAATTACATTTTCAACTTTTCAATTTGTTTCCGATTTTTTAAGTGTGTCTAAGATTACATGACACACTTTGTAACAAATAGCAGCCAACTCAATAGAGAATTCACGACAATTATAAAAAAGCTTTTAAATATCAAGACATATATAAAAAAAGCATTAAAGGTATGACCATATTTGAGATTTCTATTAAATGTTAGGATATACTTGAGTAGAAGAGTGTGAAGTGTTTCTTTATTTTTTTTTTCCCGCTTAGTTGGTTGCAACGTTTTCTAAAATTTTCCATATGAACATGACATGTTATTTTAGACGTATATTGGATCGAAACAGATTGAAAAGTTAAATTTCTAATTTGAAATACTTTAAAGGTTTAAATATATTTAAAATTTGAAATAAAGCTGATGCTATATGAAAGTATTATCTCTTTTTGTTATATTATTGTATTGTTGTTAGGATTACCTTTTAATTACTTGTTATATTGTGTTTTTTTAAATGTATTTGGGTGGTTTCTCGGTAGTTAAAAACTCTGTAAGAGCATCTCCAACAGTGCTCTATATTTTATACAGTATTTTCTCTCATTTGAAGGGTGAGTTTAAAAATAAACAGTGAAAAAATTTTACCAGCTCCAATGCATTCTTTAAATTAAAAAATAGATATTCAAAAAGTATATCTTTATCCTTAAAATAAATAATTATCACCTAATAATATTTGTAAATAATAGAGATACAGAGTTGGTTTCACTCTTTAATTGTACAGAGTCAAGCCAACTCTGTATTTTATTTTTTAAAGGATATAGAGTCTGTTGAATTGAAGTTTTTTTAACTTTAACTCTATATAATAAAAAATAAAGAGCCCTCTGGAGATGCTCTAATGGTTATTTGTTATATTGTGTGTTCTTTTCAAATTTATTTGGGTGGTTATTTAGCTAAAAACCCTTTAATGGTAGTTATTTGTTTTTTTTTTTATTATTGGAAGTACAGTGGAACCTCTATATAAGAATACTCTATTATGGAATAAACTTTATATAAGAATAAAAAATTTCGATCTCAACTTTTACTAGTCGGTTATAAATAAACCTCTATTAAGTTATAAACTCTATATAGTAATAAAATTTATGGAGTCCCAATGATAGCTTTTATTGTAGTTAGTTGTTATTGAGTTTGCTTGATTTGTATAATTTCCATGTAAAAGTAACTCATTTGTGTTAATGAAATATAAAATATCTATTTTTTTTTTTGTTAAAAATAACTTTGAAACTCAGCAAAAAAAACAAACAAGTGTGTACTTATATACAAGAATAATCAACAAATTAGAAAAATTAGTAGGGCCGTACAAAAACTGCATTGAACTGAAACAAATCGTTTTTTTTTAAAGGGTTCAGTTAATTCAATGGATCTGTTTGGTTTGCTTTTTTTTTTTTTTGGTTTTTTGATTTTTTATTTTAAAAACCGAACCAAGTGAAAAATTAAATTTCATTTTTTTAATATTTTATTTTTTTTCTTTTATATATTTCATATATATATATATATTTTATATGTGTTATACATATACATATATCTTATATGTGATAAAATATAAAATAATTATTTATAAAAAGATTTAAAAAATAAAAAAACCAACCAAAATAAACCAAATATTTCGGTTCAGCCAGTTCAGAAACCGGACCAAACCGATGATGGACATGCAGGCCTAAAAACTAGCAGCTAAGTAAGAAGAGATATATATATCTACGTACTGCTTTTTTTTTAAAAAAAATATTTTTGATAAAATCTACTGCTTTTAATTTGGTTAATTTGGCAATGATATATCATAATCATATTCATAGGTCAACTATTGTCCATTATCAAGTTCACATCTTTCATATCACCAATCAAAGAGACAAATCATATCCACGTGCAAAGAAAGAAAAGAAGTTGATCTAATTTTTTTTTTTTTAGGGGGAGGAGTTGATGTAACTTAATTAATTTGTAGTATACTATATGAGAAGAATAAAACTTAATTATTATTGTCAAGAAGATTAAATGAAAAATAAATATTAAAGATGTGGTGTTATAAACATACATACCTATGCCCATGTCAAATCCACGGTTCTTGAGTTCCCTATACTCCTGACACAAAGCACAAGTCTCACAGCAGAAGTGAACCAGGCAATCCACACAAGGTGCTTCGTCCAAGTCGTATTGGCCTCTCAGCAGTGAGCGATAAAAGCAAGAGTATAAGCATGCAAATCCACCTAGAGCCATTAATAGCCCATATAAAGCTCCACTTGTAGCACATGCTGCAATTAATATATACAAACACACCAAATTAATTAAGGCCGACTCTTAAAATGTACAAAACCAAAACTATAAAAACAATATATATATGTGAGGGCTGCAGGTAACAATTTGAAGTGTATATATACACACACACATACTTGTAGATCCCTTGTTCACAATCTCAGCTATCTGTCCAAAGGTGATGCAAGGGCAAATGCAAGTGATCAAACCTGAAAAAATATATGTATATATATATTTATATATAATATGAGTTTAAATTAATAAATATATAATTAATTGGTTTGAGTAAATATATATATATATATCTTAATTAATTTATATTATAGTATATGCTTACAATTGGCAGGATCATCACAGCAGTGGCAAAGACCAGAAGACCACTTTCCTGTTGGAGCTGGAGGGCGCATAGTTGTAGGCAAAAATGAAGAAGAAGCATAAATATGTGGAGCACTTGCACTTGGATTGGCAACAGAAATGTGTCCTAGATGGCTATCATCTCTATCAGTTGACGACCTTGCTCTCCCATCATTTACTGCTGGATACATTTTTATTTATCGCGATGGTGATCAATGAAACAGCTAATAAAATACATATGATAGATGAGATGATCAAATTAATTAATTTACACACACACACACATATATATAACACCTTCCATATTTGCTGGAAAAATCTAGTCAACGGTTCCAAGTTGATTATAATTAATTAATTAAGACACATATGTATACATATATAAAAAGACTAATAAAATAAACAGCGAATCACAATAGTTGATTGATTCCTAGATTAATACATATGTCCTCGAGATTAATTAAAATATTAAATACTGTTAAATAATTAATTACTACAAGTCTACAGATACTAAAAATGTTATTCACGTTAATTAACTATTACTATCTTTCAATTATGAAAAACATTTGTGTGAGTAATAAAGACATACTCCATGTAAAAATTTTCTACTTTTTTTTTTCTGCCAGTACTTTAATTTTAGTTTATTTAAAAAAATAACTTTTTTTTTGTCACTTTTAGTTTATTCACTAATATTAAAATGATTAGAAAATAATAATTAAAATAGCCTTGTATTGAAATCTATTTTAACAATAAATATGTATAATTGAAAAAAAAATTATTAATGTAACATATAATCAAAATTATAAATTGGAAAAAATTTTAAAATAAAAAAATCTCCAAAATTATTTGCTACGGGAATGATTGAGGGTATATAACTACGTGTTAGAATTCTGGACCCGATCCATCTCGGAGGAGTGCACATTATCCATCTCCAACATGAACTTGCATTGATTGGGCCTCCTCCATTGGTATAGTTGGACTTCTCGTTAGAATGACCTAAGCCATTTTAACTAACCAATCTACCCAATTATAAACTCATATTTTTCCTCTCTTCTTTCCCATGTGGGATATTTGCTCTTTCTTTCATTTTTGCTCTCTTTTACATTTTTCTTTACAACCTCCAACACTCCCCCTCAAATGTAAGTGAGCTTTGCTCTCCATTCAAACCTCAGGGGCCTCTTCTTTGTCTGGACTTGGGTTCTTTATTCTGAGCCCAATTACATTTGCTTCATTATATTGAGTCTGGATCCTCTATCATCAAGCTGGCCCATCATTTGTCCAGCCCTTTTCTCTATTGTTGGGTTTGGACCTTCCATTGCTAGCCCATCATCTGTTGTGGGTCTTAGCCTTCAAACTCGTCCAGCTTAATATTGTCCAGCCCGTAACATCAGGTCCTCAGATCGTGCGACGGTTAAGCCTTTGAGTTCTAATACCATGTTAGAATTTTAGACCTGATCCATTTCGGAGGAGTGCACATGATCCATCTCCAACACGAGCTTGCATTGATTGGGCCTCCTTTATTGGTGTAGTTGGACTTCTTGTTAAAATGGCCTAAGGCATTTTAACTATCTAATCTACCCAATTATACACCCATATTTTTCCTCTCTTCTTTCTCATGTGGGATATTTGCTATTTCTTTCATTTTTACTCTTTTTTACATTTTTCTTTACAATCTCCAACAGTGCTGGTGCAATCTATGATGACTTTGTTTTTTACAATGTAATTTTTTTTACTTTGTAAATAATCACCATTAAATCATTTAATACACTTTAATCTAATAATAGTTATGATAAATTAGTAAAACCAAAATATAGATGAAAAGTAAAGACCATATAGAGTCTACCTATAAGTAGCACTATACAGTTTGGTTCATGGAATGGAATTGATTAACTATTCTAAGGGAGTAATTTACTAAAAAAAATAAAATAGTTATTTCATATAAAATTAATATTTTTTTATTAAGTTCATCCCTAAAATTATAATTTTTTAATTTCATTAAATACCAATTCTTTATTATATGTAAATTATTTCATGAACGCCTTAGAGTTTTGGAAAGATGAAAAAGAAAATGCAATTTAATTAATTACTAACAAATCCCTAAAAAAATACTAAAAAAACTTGGTTGCCGAGATAAGCTTCTACAAATTAATTAACTTGATGGTCACAATCGGTCTTTCTAAATTAACAAACATTAAACCCTGGAAAAACTAATTAAGACATGTGAACACAGTGTGAACACAATAATTAATTTATAGACTTATGAAGACAATAATTGATAGACATGTGAGCGATCACAAAATAGACTATAGCAGCATATTTTAGCACATACAGATAGCATCTTCGAAGATGATCTTTCATGTTCAATTTTATTAAGTACTCAATTTAATTATGCTGGGAACTCCTACGCGCTAGCTATTAATTAAAAATTCAATTTTCAGATCTTTGAATTGTAATTTGTAAACTATAGTTCTAGTCTTTCTTTTTTTGAAACGACTATAGTTCTAGTCTTTTAAAATTAGATATTTACATTGGACGATAGATTATGATCATGAATCTTACAGTGGTCCATATATTTTGATCCAATATGCGATGAGTCACATGCATGTACTCATATCATGATCTAGGTTGACATTAACTGGTTCCAAATAATTTCTTAAGAGATTAAAATTTATGGGAATAGATGTTATAAGCACATTCTCATATGAAAATTTACTTAAAAACCATTGAATTAGATTTGCAATAGTATAGAAATGAAAGATCTCTATTCATTGGATTAGATTTACAATAGGAGTGTAAATAAACCTAGCCATATTCATTAACAATTTCTGCTCGAGGTCATTCATTAATTAAACGAATATAATTTTATATGTATTTATACAATAAACTCACATTTTGAAATGATAATTTATCCACATAAGTCATAGTCATTGAGTTCGAGGCTGTGTAAACCCATTATCCAAAGAATTTATTAACAGGTGTAATTGGGGTTGGTATTCAAGTACCCCATCCCTGCATCCATCACGTATAATTAAATACATGTAATTTGAACCTTCCCACCCAGTTCACACACACACATAAATTACCAAAAAATTCTCCTAATTGAATGGGAATTTATAAAAATATTGTATTATTCATATATTTTATATTACAAAAAAAATACCCGACCTAAATAGGAATTTATAGAAATATTGTATTATTCATATTTTTTAAAGTTAAAAACGGGATGAGATAGGTTAGGGTCTATTGATGAGTGCTAAAATATTTTGATTATGTTTTAGAATGCTTATATTCCTTATTTTATCTGATTCGATACTTATAATGATGTCCGTATCTTTTAACGTTTTGAAGAAAAATTAAGAAAATAGGCTACATAAACTTGACTCAATATTTTGTGATGGAGTCAGCCAGGGCCCGGGCCGGTTCATATTTGAGTGTAAAATCCTGAGGTCATTTTAGCTCTAAGTCGTGCAATTCAAAGCATTTCTTATAAATGAGTAATGACCCTTTAAACCAGTCCTGTGAAATGAATGAATCGGGCCGGTTTTATGCGTGAAAAATATTTAGAAAAAGAAGTATTTTTAAAGAATTTCCAAAACAAGCAAGCATTAAAATTATATATTCCCTGTTTATGAACTATGTTTATTTGTACTCTAAATATATTTCGTAATTAGTTACACGAATGTGATCAACTATTAGTGAAAATAAATTATAAATAGCAATATACAACATGTACAATCAAATATTAGCATATGGTATTGGAACCAAATACTTCTAAAAAGCTTGTATTCCAATTCATTTTGCATAAAAAAAAATCAAGGAAAAAAAACAGGGAAAAGTTCAAGAAAAACACGCTTGTGGTTTAATAATTTTTTAATTTTCAGTACGTGATTTTTTTTTGTGGTAAATTATAGTATGTGATATACTATATTGATAAATTATGGAATAATTGCAAAAAAATGCATGACCTTTAGTGCATTTTGGATTTTTATTAAAATCTTTCAATTTTAACAATTGTATGTGTGAATTTTTTTAATTTTACAATTGTATGCACCGACGTGTTTTCCGCCAATTGCTACTTCAAAATAACGTCGTTTTGACCATTAAAACAACCACCTGAGGTTGTACATGTCATCAAATCTCTGACGGAAAACACGACGGTGTATACAATTGTAAAATTAAAAAAGTTCATGCATACAATTGCTAAAATTGAAAGATTTTGATAAAAATGTAAAACGCGTTAAATGTCATGCATTTTTTTTGCAATTATGCCATATATTATTATATATCATAGTATTTTTATCTTCTTTTTTATTCTAAATTATGGTATAAATGACATTTTTTTAATCTAATAAAATTAAAGATATAATATGAAATAATATTGAAACAAAGAAATTAATCGATAAAATATGGTTATTTTCATCGATATTTGTATTGATATTTTAGAGAGATACTGTAATTTAATAATAAAGTATACCACGTATTATGAATTATTAAAAAAAAAACATGTCCTGAGAATTGAAAAACCACTCAACCACAAACATGGCTTTTCAATTTTTCCGAAAAAAAACTATCGTATTAATTACCATTTTGGATTTTTTTTTTGAAAACGAAACTTCAATTTGAAATTAAGAAATGGGCCATATGGGAAGCATATAGAAGCTCCATTTAAGAAACTAAAACAAAAGGTAACAACCCAACCCAACTCAATCTAAACCAAACCTAAAATTCACTCTTAGGAGCAAAAAGAGGGGTTTTTGTTTAGGGTTTTACAGTAACATCACAGTCCACCCAATTCACTTCTCTATCAAATCAAACAAAGGAAATGGCATCTCTAATGGCGATTCGACGTTCACGCAACTTGAAAACGCTTCCAACTTCTTCTTGGCTCTTAAAGGTACAGTCTTTATCACGCTCTGACTGTAATTTCAATTTATTAATCTTATCCAAAACCCTAAGTACCTCTTCTGCTATTCCAAATGACTATCAAAGACCCAATCTTTCTAATTACCCAGATGACAGAAACCCTAATAATAGCCAATGGAATCAGGGCGGTGGTTCTCCTAATCAATGGAACCATAATGCACACACCCCTCATCATCATCAACAGCAGCAGCAGCAGCAGCAGCAACCTTCTCAACACTTAAACCCTAATAGCAATCACTTCAACCACCAAAATTTTAACCAGAACAGGGGTTACCCTAATTCATTTCCTCAGCAGCAAAATCACCAATCTCAAAACTTTTCTCAGTATCAAAACCAGCCCCAGATGAATCCTAATCCAAATCCTAATCAGTGGAATTCACGGGGTCCAAATTATCCCCAATATCAAAACCCTAGACAGGTGCAGCCTAATGTTCAGGGTTATCAGCAACCCAGAAGCCCAAATCAATGGAATAATCAAAATCAGGGATACCCACAAGCTCCAAACCACGGCCAGTGGAATCCTCAGGTTCAGAATCCAAATCAAGGGCGGTGGGCTTCGCAGAATCAAGCTCCGAATGTGAATGCTGAAGTTAATGCTCCTGCTCCAGCTCCAGCTCCTTCTTTAGCTGATTTGATGAGCTTGTGCAAGGAGAGAAAGGTTAAGGAAGCTATTGAGTTGTTGGATCAAGGAGTTAAAGCTGATGCTAATTGTTTTCATGCTTTGTTTGAGTTGTGTAGTAAACATGAGGATGCAAAAAAGGTACATGATTTCTTTCTGCAATCAACATGTAGAGGTGATCCTAGGTTGAACAAAAAGGTGATTGAGATGTATGGGAGATGTGGTAGTATGACTGATGCTAGGAGGGTTTTTGATCATATGAAAGATAAGGATATGGATTCATGGCATTTGATGATAAATGCGTATGCAGACAATAACTTGGGAGATGAGGGGTTGCAATTGTTTGAGCAGATAAGGGAATCAGGACTGAAGCCCACTGCAGAAACTTTTCTTGCAGTTTTGTCCGCTTGTGCTAGTGCAGAGGCAATAGAGGAAGGATTTCTACATTTTGAGTCGATGAAGAATGACTATGGAATTGATCCAGGGATGGAACATTATTTAGGGGTTATAGATGTTCTTGGAAAGTCTGGGTATGTTAATGAAATTGAAGAGTATATTCAGAAACTGCCCTTTGAGCCTACAGTAGACGTTTGGGGGGCACTGAAGAATTATGCTCGAATTCATGGAGATGCTGACCTTGAAGACCGTGCTGAGGAGTTGATGGTTGCTCTTGACCCGTCAAAGGCTGTTGCCAAGAAGATCCGCACTCCTCCACCAAAGAAATATAGTGTTATCAGCATGCTTGAAGGAAAGAGTAGAATTGTTGAGTTTAGGAATCCTAGTCTGTACAAGGATGATGAGAAACTGAAGGCAATGAGTAAGGTAGTGAGCTATGTGCCTGATACTAGATACGTTCTTCATGACATTGATCAGGAAGCCAAAGAACAAGCTTTGCTATATCACAGTGAGAGGCTGGCAATTGCTTATGGTCTCATCAGTACTCCTGCAAGGACCCCTTTGAGGATCATCAAGAACCTCCGTGTGTGTGGTGATTGTCACAATGCGATCAAAATCATGTCGAGGATTGTTGGAAGGGAATTGATTGTTAGAGATAACAAAAGATTTCACCATTTCAAGGATGGAAGTTGCTCTTGTGGAGATTACTGGTGAAAGTTACAACTTCAAACACTTTGCTATGTATAAAGTTCCAAAACTTCGAAAATTACATCTTCGGAAAATTTATGGTAGAATATTAACTGTTTGATGTTGCTTCACATGTTGGTCAAGATGATGATCTTATCATAATTAATTAATCATTTGTTACAAGATTACCAATGATTCATGACTGATGGCCTTTTTTTTTTTTATTTTTCTTGTCTTTCTAAGTTCTCTGTTCCCTGTACATATGGAATGGTAATTCTCTGATTTCCAGATGACTTATCATGCTCCTCTGACAAGCTTTATGTGATCTTTGTTTCCAAGCTTTATGTGATCTTTGTTTGGCCACTGCAGTACTCATTCCATAAGAAATTGGTTTTCTAATTTTCTTTCATAAATATAATTTATTTATTTCTCTGTTACTTCAAATCAATTGAAATATAAAGATGTTAGAAAAGATGGAAAAAAAATAAGAAACAATAATTAAGAAGAGAAACACAATAATTAAAACTATAAAATAAAAAGAGAATTTCAATATTATTTTAAACAAACTCTCTCTCTTTAGAATAGAATGGAATGAAATTGAAAAATTATATTTTTCTTCTTACATTTTCTGCCATACAGAAAGGAATGAAGACTATTACTATTACAGTTGTACAGTTACTATTACAGCTGTATTGTTACCATTGCGGTTGTACCATTGCAATTGTGGCTCTTCACATTTGATAAACATCTATTATCTATCAATTATTAATCTAATACTAATTGATTGGATATTCACTTTAAATAAAATATTTATAATACTCCCTCTTAAATGTACAATCATACAAATGGGACATTGCTCATTAAAAACCTCTACCAAGAAAAACCTAGTGGGACAAAACCTTGATTAAGGAAAAAAGAGTACAGTGTAAAACTCCCCCTATTTGCAATATCATAGAAGATCTTTGAGACGACGCATACCAATGCCATAAACTAATTTCTTGAAAATTGTAATAGGTAGAGCCTTAGTGAACAAATCTGCTAAGTTGTCACTAGATCGAATCTGTTGGATAGTAATTTCACCATTCTCTTGAAGATCATGTGTAAAGAAAAATTTTGGTGAAATGTGTTTTATTCTTTCTTCTTAATATACCTTTCCTTTAATTGAGCAATACAAGCTGCATTATCTTCATAAATTGTTGTTGGTTCTGCTTTATCAAGAACTCGACCACATGCTTCTTGAATATGTTTAGTTAATGATCTTAACCAAACACATTCTCGACTTGCTTCACGAATAGCTATTATTTCGGCATGGTTTAAGGAAGTTGCAGATATTGTTTGTTTTGTAAATCACCAGGATATGATTGTATTTCCATAAGTAAACAGGTAACATGTTTGAGACTTAGCTTTATGTCGATCAGACAAGTATCCTGCATCTGCATAACCAACTAATTGAGGTTTAAATTCATTAGTATAAAAGAAACCCAAATCAACAGTTCCTCGAAGATATCGCAATATGTGCTTGATGCCATTCCAATGCCTTCGAGTTGGTGATGAACTATATCTTGCTAACAAGTTAATAGAGAATGCAATATCAGGTCGTGTATTATTAGCAAAATACATCAATGCACCGATAGCACTAAGGTATGGTACTTCAGGACCAAGAATTTCTTCGTTATCCCCCTTTGGTCTAAATGGATCTTTATTTATATCAAGAGATCAAACAACCATTGGGGTACTCAATGGATGAGCCTTATCCATATAGAACTTTTTCAAAACTTTTTTAGTATAGCTAGATTGATGAATAAATATTCCATCTTCCAGATGTTCAATTTGCAGACCAAGGCAAAACTTTTTCCCAAAATCTTTCATTTCAAATTCTTTCTTCAATATCTCTATTACTTTTGGAAGCTCTTCAGAAGTTCCAATGATATTTAAATCATCAATATATACAGTTATAATCACAAATTCAGATCCAGATCTTTTTATAAAAACACATGGACAGATTGGATCATTTTAATAACCCTCTTTTAATAGAAATTCACTAAGACGATTATACCACATTCGTCCAGATTGCTTTAATCCATACAGAGATTTTTGCAATTTAATTGAATACATTTCTCTAGATTTTGTATTTAATGCTTCAGGCATTTTAAATCCTTCAGGGATTTTCATATAGACGTTGATATCAATATTGCCATATAAATATGCTATTATAACATCCATCAGACACGAATCAAGTTTTTCATATGCTACCAAGCTCATAAGATACCGGAAGGTAATTGCATCCACTACAGGTGAATACATTTCATCATAATCAATTCCCGGTCTTTGAGAAAAACCATGTGCCACAAGTCGTGCTTTATATCTTACAACTTCATTTTTCTCATTTCTTTTTCTCACAAATACCCATTTATAGCCTACATGCTTTACACATTCTAGTGTTTGAACTATAGGCCCAAAAACCTCACGTTTTGCAAGTGAGTCTAATTTAAATTGAATTGCATCTTTCCATTTTGGCCAATCATCTCTACGACAACATTCTCCCATAGATCTTGGTTCAGGATCCTCTTCCATAATTTCAAGTGCTACATTATATGCAAAAGCATTATCAATTGTAGTTTCCACTTGAT
>CANYLF010333558.1:0-17070 GCA_948193215.1 Bocquillonia castaneifolia
ATACTATCATAAAATATTGCAAAATATAAGATCTCATAAAAATTAAAAGAAATTCCGTAACTATAACACACTCATATAAAGCTAAATGAACATGAAAAAAATTTGGGAAACTCTGACACAATGTTAATTACTATTTGTTGAAAAATTTGTAAAATTTAGAATTCTAGTTTTTTTTTCATAATTATGTTTTTCAATTTTAAAATGTTTTTTAAAAGTATTAAAAAAGCAATATAGAATTTCTAAAATCGTTATGTTTAAAAACAAATTAATTGTACTTTGTAACAAAAAAAAACTAAATATTATCAAAACATCAGATTCTCTTTCTCTTTTTTTTTTGTAACTAATAACATTTTGTCTTAAAGTACAATATTTTATTATATGAAAAGAATGATATTCTAGTTTATGAAAAATGATATTCATCTATGAAAAAAAATAAAGATATTTTAAAGTTTTTTACAACAAAATATAATTATTATTCAAACAAAGTGATCATAGGACTTGTAAAAAAAAAGTGATCATAGGAAAAATATCTATACTTTGTAATTCTTTTTAAATTAAAAAAAAAGGAAAGAAAATATTCAGACTAAAAGATACTTTGTCAACTTATATTTAACACGAGGACTGAACGAGAAATATATACAAAAGATACAAAACCGTAAAATGGAATCACCCGTATGGGATTCCCACTCATGCTTAAACCCTAAAAAGAAAGCCACCAACTTTCTCCACCTGCTAAAAAACCCTACCGTCCCTTCTTCTAACTTCCTTCTCTTTCGATTTATCAAAACCCTGAGGATTAAAAATCAATAATTTTTACTTCACAAAATGGCAGCATCACTGCAAATGAAGAAAAATTATAGGTGCGTGCCGTCGCTGCAGCAATTCTACAGCGGCGGACCGTTTGCAGTCTCATCGGACGGTTCTTTCATCGCCTGCGCTTGCGGCGAAGCAATAAAGATCGTTGATTCAGCAAATGGAGCAGTAAAGCAGACTATTGAAGGTGATACAGAGTCCGTCACAGCCTTGTCACTTAGTCCTGATGATAAATTACTGTTTTCTGCTGGTCATAGTAGGCAAATTAGGGTTTGGGATTTGTCTACTATGAAGTGCGTCCGTTCCTGGAAGGTAAATATAGAGATATTTGTTAAATCAAATTAGGTTAGGTTCTTGAAGTTAGGTTTTAGTTTGAGGGGTGAAATTTGAATAAAATATTTTGTGATTGTTTTTTTGGGTGCAGGGACATGAAGGGCCAGTGATGGGGATGGCTTGTCATGGGTCTGGTGGGTTGATTGCAACAGCTGGAGCTGATAGAAAAGTACTTGTGTGGGATGTTGATGGTGGATTCTGTACTCATTTCTTTAAAGGTCATAAAGGGGTTGTTTCAACTATTATGTTTCATCCTGATGCGAATAGAATGCTTGTAAGTTATTTGAATTTGTGAAGCTAATCATTTATATCGAGAATGTGTTTGTTTGAATGAGTTGTTGCATTTGTTTTGGATTGAGTTACATTGTTAATGTATAAGCAAGAAAGTGGTTAGCTTGCACCTTCTAGAGGTTAATGGTTTTGATTATTTATGGGCAGTTACTTTCTAGAAGTGGTTTTTATGCTGAAGAATTAGCTTAATTTGATAATATAAGAGCACAAAAATGTACTAAAAGAATATTAATTTATGAACAGTTTGGTTGTAAGAGAATATCTTATTGCTGAAAAGCCTATGAGTGGAAACTGATGAGAGAATCATGGGCAAAAATGGCAATAGCAACCGGGCTTTTTTACTCTTTGAACACAATAATTGTGCATTCAATATATTTTCCATCAGAAACAAATGGTAGAGTGAAGATAGGAAAAAAAAGGAATAGATCTATAAGGACTAAGAAGGTATTATTGGTATAATTCATTGTATAGTCTGTCTGGCCAACTGATGCTCAATTTCTGAAGCACATGCATCTGTGGCTTCTCTCTATCAATGCTTTACTTCAATATTTGGTGAATCTCTGAATTGAAAGGGAAAATAATCAAACACCTTCAAATAAATTGTCCTTTCCCTTCTTTTCCATGAAAATTTAAATATCTTTCCCTTTGTTTTATGTTGAACAGCTTTTCTCTGGAAGTGATGATGCAACTGTAAGAGTTTGGGATCTTTCATCCAAGAAGTGCGTAGCAACATTGGAAAGTCATTTTTCAACTGTGACCTCTTTAGCATTATCTGAAGATGGATGGACGTTACTCACTGCTGGAAGAGATAAGGTAAAACTTTGGCCCACATCAACACCAAGGTGCAAAATAATTCTGATCAATGCTTAACATAACTGAAACCTCCTCCCTAATGACATGGAAGAACAGTATAATCGGAAAAGATTTACAATTTGCTTCTCTAGAAGAAGTTAGGTAGCTGGATAAATCTGAGAGTGGAAGGAAAAAGCGTTGACAAATGTTCTAATTTTCGTGATGTCAGTGTAGGTTTTCTTCTCAAGCTGTTGCATTTGTTTTTAACAGATAAAATTCACACATTTCAGGTGGTGAACGTGTGGGACCTTCATGACTATGCTTGTAAGATTACAATTCCAACTTATGAGATGGTGGAAGCTGTATGTGTAATTCACTCTGGAACTCAGTTTTCCGCATTTCTGGGTTCATACAGTCAGCTGAAGGAGAAGAGCAGAAATGAATCATCAGCAATTTATTTTGCTACTGTTGGTGAACGTGGCATCGTACGAGTATGGAATTCTGCACGGTATGATATAAAGATACTTTTATTGTAATTTGTACAAAATCAGTTATTTAAATTACAGTTTGGCTGTGTTTTCTCTTCAATTTGGGGAACATTACTGGTTGTTATTAGACAAAAATTAAGTTCTGTGGCTTTAGTCTTATAATTTTCCTGTGTTGACAGTGCAGATTGTGTTTATGAGCAGAAGTCCTCAGATGTCACTATCACTTCAGATACAGATGAGTCAAAAAGAGGCTTCACTGCTGCTGTGATCCTTCCTTCAGATAAAGGATTGCTTTGTGTGACAGCCGATCAGCAGTTTTTATTTTATTTACCAGTGGGACCCCCTGAAGAGAATTTTAAGTTAGAATTGAGCAAGAGGCTTATCGGGTACAATGAGGAGATTCTGGATATGAGGTTTTTGGGTGAGGAGGAAAAGTTTCTTGCTGTTGCCACAAATCTTGAGCAGGTAATTTGTTAGCCAATTTCTTTAACAGAATTACTTAATCTTTCTATGCGCTGATGCATGGAGGAATTAGCTTTAGCTATAATGCTTGTAAGTATTCAATTTCTAGTGACATTAGGCATCTGCTACTATATCTGTATGCTAAAAGGTTGTAATGATCCTTATATCTGAATCCTAGTAAAAATATCTCTATGCTAAAAGGTTGTAATGATCCTTATATCTGAATCCTAGTAAAAAGGAAAAGAATTTGTGTTTTTTTATGTAATATAGTTTCTTTATTTGGGCAATGAACCATTATTTCCAAATTCCTGCCCATCAATCTTTTGTCTATTTCACCATGGTCATGAAATATTACAATGTAAGCATACTGATCCTGAGAAATAGCATACTTGCATTTATGAACAAAAGATGTAAATTGCTAAAATCTGTCTGATGTTTTGGTTCCTAATATATTTCTTAACTTGCTCAATACAGATACGAGTGTATGACTTGGATTCTATGTCCTGCTCCTATGTATTGCCAGGTCATAATGAAATTGTTTTGTGCCTTGACACCTGTGTATCAAGATCTGGAAAGCCACTTATAGTAACAGGAAGTAAGGACAACACTGTAAGTTTCATGTCCTTTCTCTGCTGATGTTGTGTATATGGATGGTGTTCTTTTATTTTACTTTTTTGTGATTCCTTAGGGTGGGTGCTATAATGTGCTAATTTGGCTTTGATTAGATCTTGAAATGTATTTTCTAACAACTCCATGCATTTAGTCTCTCATTTTTCTGAGAATGCTTGTCATCTCTATATAGGTAAGATTGTGGGGTTCAGAAAGCAGAGATTGCATTGGCATTGGCACAGGGCACATGGGAGGTGTTGGAGCTGTTGCATTTTCAAAGAAGGGGAAAAATTTCTTTGTTAGTGGTAGTAGGTGAGCACTTTGCCTCTCACTTGTTTTTCAGAATTTCTTGTAGTCTTAATGTTTACATAATATGGTGTACAGTCTACTGCAGGGACACAGCCAAAATTTAGTAAACCACTGGTTATAAGAAGTCATGATAGATTTGTTTCTGGATCTAGTGTAATGCAAGGTTGTCAAAAACGCTTTTTTAACTAAAACTGATGGAGCCCTCTGAAAATCGAATCGTAAAATCGTAAGATTTTACTAACCACCTATATATATATATATATATATATATGAGAAGTTAATACTTCATAGCATGCAATTATATGAAGCAACACATTGACACAACATAGTTCATATAAAGATATAGAAACCTGATTAAAAAGAAAAACAAAATTCAGTTTTTACAAAAACACTAGTAGTTACAATTCACATAATACACAGAAAATAAAATCAGAAAAACCATTAAAAGATGAGAAGAATAATTCATACCTGATATAGTTGAGCTTGAGCAAGCAATTTACTTTTAGATCTTTGATATGTAAAATTAAAGAGAAGAAGAACAAATAATAAGAGAAAAAAAACTGATTTAATAGTGAGAAAAAGAAAACACCAGGAGAAGAAGGAATTTTATTTTGGTAGTAGATCGTTTTTTTTTAAGGGGCTGGTAAAAGATCCTTAGAAAAGAGGAGAAGTGATAAAAATTAAAATTATCTAATGCCCTAATTCAGCAAC
Source organism: Bocquillonia castaneifolia (assembly GCA_948193215.1). NCBI lineage: Eukaryota > Viridiplantae > Streptophyta > Magnoliopsida > Malpighiales > Euphorbiaceae > Bocquillonia > Bocquillonia castaneifolia. The sequence goes on from CANYLF010333558.1 coordinate 4,809, forward strand.
TTTCACGTTTTTAGGCTGTAAAGAATTGGGCTTTGAGCTTTTTTGTTTGGGTCTTATTTTATTAGCTTAAAACCCATCTTATTTCCATCAATTATAACCCATTTTCAGCCTATTTTGTAAAAACGTTAAGCCAGGTCTGATTTTACGGTGTAAAAAAGCTTTTTTACTTTGAGTCTATCAATTTTCGATTTCACTCTGATTTAGAACGTTTTTCAAAATCAAAAACGTAAAATCGTACGATTTTACGTGTTTAGTCGCGATTTTGATAACACTGGTATAATGTGACAGTGAACAGGATAGGTCATCATGGACATATCATAATTGTTGCCTATAAAATTCTTTTCAAGTGAAAAAGGAGATGCATTAGATGACTAGATATTTAAGATGTTAAGCAACTGACCAATGAGCATAGATAATCAAATAAAGATTTTTGGTCTACCATATGTATTCATTACCATTAATCAACTTTATCAACTAGATTAGCACAAAATGGAGACTAATGAAAAAACCATATCACCAATTGAAAGAGTATACATACTGGGAAAACCAAATCTGGAGCTGCCAGCCATTTTACTAGCAATGGGTGATAACACTAATAATCAACTATTTGCACATGTAATGTAAATGCAACTTGTAGCTTTCTTTTCCCCCCTTGTTAATCTTTCCTTTATCATGGATGACTCTTAGCTAGCTAGAGTGCAGAAATGCTTTGGTTAAGGTTAGAGAACATGTAATATGTTTATATTTTTGGTGAGATGCAGTGTATGGAACTAACTAGTTTTTGGTTTTAAAGCGTTTAGATAGTTAAGTCCCTCTTTTGACTTTTGGTCCAATTTGCTGTCTATTATGAAATTTTCTTTTCTGGAACAATTAGCACAATTTTTAGCTAACCATGATATTTTAATTGGCATATTGTGATTCCTGCATTCTTTTTTCCCTTTATCTTGTGAAAAGAATGTTGTTATGGGATCAGAGATGACTGTACTTGTTTCTTTGTCTTAATTCTCTTAAAACCCTGTAATAGAAGTGTCATGAGTCCTTACTAACATATGCTTTTGTTTTGTAGTGATCGTACCATCAAGGTATGGAGTTTGGATGGCATCTCAGATGATGTTGATCAGCCTGTTAATTTGAAAGCAAAAGCAATTGTGGCAGCTCATGATAAAGATATAAATTCTCTAGCTGTTGCACCAAATGATAGCTTAGTTTGTAGTGGTTCTCAGGTCAGTAGGATAGAGATCACTGTTTGTGGTTCTCTAGCTCTTCTCTTATGGTTTATTGACAATTTTTTCCCTTTTTGGTCAGGACCGGACTGCCTGTGTATGGAGGCTTCCAGATCTCGTATCTGTAGTTGTACTCAAAGGGCATAAAAGAGGAATTTGGTCTGTAGAGTTCTCACCAGTTGACCAATGTGTCATTACAGCATCTGGTGATAAAACAATAAAGATATGGGCCATAGCTGATGGGTCTTGCTTAAAAACATTTGAAGGGCATACATCAAGTGTATTAAGAGCGTCATTTCTTACTCGTGGCACTCAATTTGTTTCATGTGGTAATGGCACTTACTTGTCTTGTTGTGCTTTCCATATTTTTGGAATAAAATATTAAATCCATTCAGTGATTGTCTGTAGGTGCTGATGGTCTGGTGAAGCTATGGACTGTAAAAACAAATGAATGCATAGCCACATATGATCAGCACGAGGACAAGGTGATGAATCGTTTTTGTTCCTTTAGTTTTCACCTCCATGTATTCTTACCTCTTTTAAACAATTGATTGTGTGATTTCCTCATTATAAATTGCTTTGATATATGCTTTGTCTGGCAAGTAAAAAAGCTACCTCTTGCATTGATAATCTGGATCGTGTTTTCTAATAAGACAAATATCTATCTGAATAGATGTACAAAATGATTCATAAGTACCTGACATGTCATTTAAAAATTTTCACTACTGTCATTTGAACAAGAACAGCTCGGGTCTGGAATGAATTATCCTACCAAACGCATGTACCGGAAAAGAGAAGGGACTCTCACGACTTCTCTCTCTCTCTCTCTTGCAATTATGCACCTTCTTTGTCCCATTTATGTAATCTCATGCCTTCTCTTTTAACATTTTTATTTTCACTTTCTCAAATATATGTTTAAAGTTGTTTTCTGGCATAATCAGTTCATAGAGTTGAAAGGTTGTTGTTGTGATTTTATGTGCTCACTACTATAATTTGCAGGTTTGGGCCTTGGCTGTGGGGAAACAAACAGAAATGTTTGCCACTGGTGGCGGTGATGCGCTTATCAATCTTTGGTATGATTCAACTGCCTCTGATAAAGAGGAAGCTTTCCGCAAAGAGGTGATCTTTATTTCTTGTTAGTGTCTTTTTTTAGCTTGTGTTTAGCAGAAAAAGAGAATGAATTGTGAGCCTGATGTTTGTGGAATCTGTGTTGTTATCCATGTTATTGCTTGGACATGAAATGACATGTGGAATCTAGGTTGAAGATATGCTGAACAAAAATTTATGACTGGACAATTTTCACTACTTGCAGTATATTAATGATACAAATCGTTAGATGTCTGCACATTGATATTTATGCAGGAGGAAGGGGTTTTAAAGGGCCAGGAATTGGAAAATGCTTTGTTACATGCTGACTACACTAGAGCCATCCAAATAGCATTTGAACTTCGCAGACCTCATAGACTTTTTGAGTTATTTGCTGAGCTTTGCAGGTTAGTCGGCATATGATAATTATTTATTTACACACGTATTTGTAGTGTATCCATGCTATTTGGTTTATCTCACCAAATGCCTGCAGGAAGAGAGGAGCTGAAAATCAGATAGAAAAATCCCTTCGTGCCATTGGCAAGGAAGAATTTCATCTGCTTTTTGAGTATGTTCGTGAGTGGAATACAAAGCCAAAGCTTTGCCATGTTGCGCAATATGTTCTCTTTCAAGTTTTCAACATCCTTTCACCTACAGAGATTCTTGAGGTAATTGGCCATGCTTTATAGCTTATATTTTGTATGTTTTTCTTTTTTTAAGACCTCATGGTATAGCGTTCTGCAAATGAATGCTACAATTACAATTTCTAGATGTGGATAATGAAGATACTTTATGCTATTGTCTTTCAGATAAGAGGCATTGGAGAACTTCTTGAAGGCCTTATGCCATATTCTCAGAGACATTTCAGTAGGATAGACAGACTTGTAAGGAGTACATTTTTAGTGGATTACACTCTGACAGGAATGTCAGTTATTGACCCGGAAATCCAAGCTGCCCAAGAACCAAGTGATAAGACTTTACCCACTAATGTTAAAAACGAGGAAAGCATGCTCTTGACAGAAGAAGCTGAGGAAGAGCATCAACAAACTGCAGAAGTATCGAAAGAGAAAACCCGATCAAAGAAACGAAAAGCAAATAAAGCTAAAGATGGCTCACATAAGAAAGTAAAGGGCACAGCTTACACAAGTGTAGCTGCTATTCCATTACAGGCGTAGAACAATTAGATTTATGGTCACTTGAGGGAATCAGGCTCCTGCTGTTATGGAGAAAGCAATTTTGACCTTGTAAATTGTAGAGAATATTGTGTTTCAGGAAAAATTCTCAAAGTATTTACCAAATATTTCAATCCTCTCTTTTTTTAATTACTTGTAGCATAAACATTGTACGGTAATTGTTTTCAGTATTTTTTGTAAAAGAAATAGATCCTGTTTGATCAGCGGCAGAAAATGACATGAACATCATATTTTTCTTTTATCATCACTGCTTTTCAAAATAGTTCTCGGCTTCTCGCTAGGGTGGATAAGGAGATTTGGTTTATATTTGATATGATTTTTGTTTAGAAAAGTACACCCAGAGGATATATAACGTAGAAAATTGTTTTATATATGTAAACAGTTCGGTTCGGCCCATCTTCTTTCTTGCACATGTATCTGCTGTTCAGTTGGTTGTGGTGTGCGTTCTACTCTTATCCCAAGAATTCACAGAAGAAAGAAAATGAGGAAAGTGATGTTGAAACGATCCCTTGAGAGCTCATTCTTTACTTTCACATCAGCTTCAACATCCATTGTTTCTCTTCCTTTCTTTCTCTGCTCAAGACTCGTGAGTTTCATTATTTATTTAATTGCTTTCATCTTCCTTAATATATAGTCACATGTTACGTAATCTATATGCTATTAGTATAGTATTCTCTTTGCTTATGATTTTATCTTCTCTTGATTGCATTCCCATACTTTATTTTTTGCCAACGTTAATTGTTATTTGGAGCTGAAACGGCTTTTAATAATTTTAGTTGATATCTTCTAGTAAATGAAGCCATTATGGAATGAATATCTATTTATTATATTGGCCTAGCAGCTTTGAGTATTAATCTTCTGAACTTTTTGGCTTAATAATGGGGATTGATTTTTGTTTTAACCTTTTTAATTAATTATATCTAAGCCTGGGTTTGCACTTAATTGATACGTCTTCTTTTAGGGTTTTGAGTATTGACCTCATCATTTGCATTTCCCCTACTTTAAATTTTACCTTCAAATGGGTATTTGATTAAATTGTATATCTAGTTTGAGTAAAACTTGATGTTATGCTTCTTTAGGTGCTATTTACCATTTTTCACCATCTAAAATTGTAAATATTTAATAATAGCACTTGAGATATAATGTTTTTCCTTTTTTCATTTCAGGTTTTTGGAGAATGCAGTTTTAGATCTATTGGCTCATCAGGAAGGTGAAACAGTCACTTTAGGTGAATCTTCTTGTTATGATGTTTGCCAAGTGAATAATTTTTTTTGAAGATGCCAAATAAATGACTTTGTTACAGAATCTTTCTAGAGTCTGTACTTTTCCACCCCCTTTGAGCTCTGCAATCCTGTTTATTAGTTTCATGCTTGCGGGATATGTTAGTTTCATGCTTATGGGAAGTGTTGATATGTTTAGAATTTAGATACAATCTGGCTGCTTTTAAGTATTCACAAAGTTGGTGTTTTGGCAATGCTTACAAAGTTGAGTAATTTGTGTATGTTATCACTTAGATTGGATGCTGTATAGTTGTGCATTGTTTGGCCCTTTTGATTTCTTCATGGTGATAAGGTATGGTGTTTCCTATCAATAGTTTTTTGTTATTCCCCTTTGGAGGTCAGGACTTTGTAGACTGTGCCAAGTTCAAATTTACCCTCAATGAATGGAAGAAAATTGGAAAGTTGGCAGGGTTCTGATGACTTTTTTGAGAATAAAAGGCTAGTTAATCAAATTCATTCCTATTTTAAAGGCATAGCATGCCCGTTGTTGAGATTGTACTTATAAACATTTGTATGTTAGAAATTATTTTCAGCTCTCTAGTAGCTAGAAATTATGTTCATTTCTCTAGTAGCCAGTGCGGCAACAAATTTGGCCTTCTGATCCTACTGTTAGAAAAACATTTATTTGTAAGATCGTTGTGGTTAAATCAACCTGATGGAGGAAGGGGCCAAAACCTGCATAGAGAGAATTATATGTTTATTCATTACCTAGTTGTTGGATCAAGGATTGTTTTTGGTGTGTGTGATCTATGTATTATGCTTGATGAATGAGAAGGTGGCAGATGTGCTATAGCTTTCTAAAATTATCCTTCAAAGGCGAGTTTTGTGCCTATTTTTGTTGACTGCATAAAGTTGATGAGATTGTCCATCTTGTCCTGTTATGATGGCATTCTTTTGTGAATGGAAATATTAAAAAACCATTTGTGTATGATTAACAATTCCATATATGTTTGTTACTTGGGAACAAATGTTTCTCATCTCAGATGTTTTGCATGCAGGGAGGACCCTGGATTCTCATATGGTCTTAATTGGGCTCTAGCTGTCAAAGGTGTAATTGTAAAGAATAAAGCATTTAGAAACTTGAAGACTTCAGAATTACTGCAGAAAGGTGCAACCGTTGCAGGTGCATGTTGTCTCATCTATTTGTAATGTTATTTCAAAACTATAATTGAATTTCTCTTAACCTTTTCTTTGATCTCCTATTAGAATCTTTGTCTGGACTTCCAGTTCATTTTAGTGGAAATGTCCTTGAAGGAGCTTCTGAAATTTCCAAGCAGCAGTTTGGTAAACTGCTGAAACAGGCATGATTCTTTGACTCAACATCTTATGCAAATGGTCGTTGTGTATTTACACCTCATACCCAATTCTGGCAGCTTTTGGTCTCCCCCCACGAAGTTTACGAGTTCAATAAAGTGACCATATGTATGATTTGTACCTCTAGTTATAGCCTGGTTAAATCAATTATTCAAGTCTTTTCCACATCTAATAAACGGTGCATGAAATTTGTGCAGAACAATGTTTTCTTTTAAACAGTGGTATTAGTCAGATAGGTTTAGCATCTCCAAAAAATTTTGAGTAATCAATATTTTTCTCATAGGTCAAGTGTCTTTGCTAGAATTTTCGACCATTTATTTCCATTGGAGTTGGTATACTTCTGGCAATCACTTGAAATTTTCATGTGTAAGAGATAAATCTGTCCTGGATCAGCATCTAACACCCATCTTTATTTTTCTTTTTCCTTAGGTCACAACTCACCTATCATCTGTCTCAAATGTTTTTGTTCATGAGGGATGGGGCTGTTGGTTCTTCATCAAAATGTGGCACAAAAGTTCGTGTAATAAGCGATAGTCCTTCTGCCATATTGAGTTTATCCAATATTCTTTGGGAAGTTTCCTCTCGCAGCCATTTCCCATGATTCTTGTCCGTTGACAGTTTATGTTGCTACATCAATAAGTAATCTCTCATTTCTTAAATTTATTGGTTGGTTGCCTCCAGTAGCTTTTATATTTGTAACTGCTTTTCTTGTGTCACCCTTTAAACTGTTGTCATGTTCATCGCATGATATCTTTTAAATCTTTCCTGCAAGTGATAGGTGGCTGGCTCAGCAGTCAGTACTGGGTTTAGATCTTAGGGGTCAAAAAATTATTAAGCAAAAGGAAATGGACAGAATTTGGTTTGATGTTCGAACTCAATAATCAAGATATCATCTTTGGCTCAGTTCTTTCTTTAAGTGCTTAAGTGGGAACGCATAAAGATGAGACGTAATAACTGATATTCAATTTGTGATATTTTTAATTTGACTATTCTTTTTTTGCCTGGTGCAGTCAAGGTGCGGTGGATAGTGTTGGTCTGAGAAATCGAGCAAATGAGGGACTTGTTGCTGCTGATATTGAGCGTTCTTCACTCATTTTATGTGATAAAGCTTTTTCAGATATTAATGCTACTAAAGAGGCATTAACTATCTTGTCTGAACCAGCCATATGTGCATGGGGAGGTCTTCCTTTACCTGCAAGGTAAGCTATTGCAATATTTCGTCCTATGCAGTGTTGTGAAATCCATGACCTGTAACTTGTTGGTTGACATTTCAGGCTTCTAGTATCTGGTGACTCTGATTTTGGTATTTGCACCTGAGGATATCATTCAGAGCTGTGCAGATCAGTTGGTCTCCGTGGATGTAGGTGTTATTCTTTCTTCACAGGATGCTACACCATATTTTCAAACTAAAAATTTTGCTGGCCCCAGTTTTTTCAAATTTCCAGCTGCTGTTGTCCTTGCGACTTCTGACAGGTGATAAATAAAAAAATAACATTTATTGCCTGTTACTTTTATTTTCATAAAGATTCAAACTTTTGTTGTGTTTAATGGACAGTATGTTCCCTGCTTCACAGAAATGTAACATCAATGTATGATCAGTACCAAAACGAAAGTTCAATTGGATTTTCTACTGTTCCTCTCTTTTAAGAAAAATCGTTTTCCACGGGACCTGTCGAATGGTTTTTCTTTTCTTTTTCATTCATAATTAAAAAAAAAAAGACTTTGCATCTTCCATTTACTGTATTCACTTTCCATTAATGATACTTTATTTTATAGTTAATGTGTGTTTTGTATATTGTTTTAGAGCAGCTCTGGGACTATTCCTTCTATATCAAAGCTCTCACCTGGCCAAGCAGCTTATCACTTTCTGGCAGGCTATCAAAATGGTAAATTCGTGCCTACGTACAGCAAAGGTCCTTCATCCATTAATGCATTAGAACTTGCAAAGGCTTTTCTGTCCAAGGTCAAACACAAAAAAAACTTAATAAATTAATGCACGCCTATTTCGTCCATTTCGGGCAATGATTAGCACAACTCATTGACATCAATTGCTTTATTTTTCTACATTTAACTGCAGTTGAAAGGTAGCGAAATCCCATCATTCCTAGTTAATGCCAGTGAAGGTGAAAAGGGTGTCACAAGTAAGCAAATAAATAATTGATCAGTAGAATTTTCACTACTTAAGCTTTATCTTTCAGTACAATAATCTGCATTCAAATGAGATTGCTAATTTAGGATCAGTTGTAATTTGGTGACGATAAAATGGCGTATGTTTATACTTATTTGAGATCTTAGGAATCCTCAGTGTTAGGTTCAAACTTCAAACTGGGTGCACATGTTATTTATTAGATTTTGGTCATCAAGTCTGTCCTGGCTGGACGGTTTTCAATATCATGTTGCCAAATAAATACCAGAGATGCTTTGTTGTCTGATTAAATTTGGTACCGATCCCGGTATCATGTGCAGTATATGATAACACACTAATTCTTCAAGAAGAAACCCCAATAAAAATCGATGTAAAAAATATTAGACATGAACTTTATTATGGTTGACAATTTTGGATCGCTTGTTACATTATGGCAAGCATGCTTGATGCTTTTACCTTGTTTATCCTGGTTTTCAGACTAGGCCAAAGTTCCTTAGTGATTTTTGGCTGCTAAATGTGTTCCTGATATGATTTTGTAGGCAAGGATCTCCTAGCATGGGTGCAATCAGCTTTGTCAAGAAACATTCCGTGGTTTTTACCTAGAGGTATTGCCTCTCTCAATAAACCCTTTAATTTACTCGGTTTGTGCAGGCAAACTTTGACTTGGGGACTTTGCCTTGTTATCTCTTCACAGGTAGAGAGCTTGAAACAAAGTACAAGAGCTTTTTGTCCAGTAAATTTCAAGATATACCAGAGGAGTTCTCATTTTAGAGTTGAATCCCTTAGACAAACAACTGTTTCTGTTCTAAGCCATAGATGCAACAAATGTTTAGTTTTCAACATTTTACTATTTTGGTTTTCTTACTTCCGTACACCTTTCAACATTTACTAACTTGGACTTGGAATGAGAATTATGAATTCTACATGATCTTGCATTAGATGATGGCTCAATTGAGGTAGATTTTTCATGACTTGAAAAGGGTATTATCTGAAAATAGTAGTAAATGTTAATGCTGTCAACTATTAGAAAATGAAAACAAAAGGTTTATTTTTCATGTTATATCCTTCTCGAGTTTTGAAAAAAAAAAAAAACACTCGTCTCAATTGAACTACAAAATATTCATTCAGGCTTGCGTTATTACTGCTGTGAATTGAATGGAGTAAATTAAGTGCGAACAATCGAGTGCCAGCTTAGAATGCAGAGTGCATAATGAGAAGTCTTAATTTGAATGGGGATGGGATGAGTTGGTTAGGTGTACTCTTGCAGTCTCTCTTACAAAGAAGCCATAAAGATAGGAACTGGAAACTAAAAGCAATTCCTTTCCTGCACAGCTGCCCAATTAAGGGAACGCGTTTTTGAGTTTTTATTCATGCATTTATGGCAAGTATTTTTTCTACGTATCATAATATTAATGTTCCATAAAATAATTTTATAATATTCCTCCCGTCTCAAAATAATTGGTCAGATTTCATTTTCATACCGTTTAAGAATGTTAATGTATGATAAATTTACTATAATATTTTTTGTAAACATTACATATTATTTAACAATAATGTTGATAAACATTGTAGGACTTTATTTAACATCTCAAATTGGGACATCTCAATATGGATTTTTTTTATCTTTTAAAATCACTTTTTAAGTTTTTAATGCATATTTATTAACCACATTCATTGATTGATTTATAAAAATACCCTTAATTTTTTACAAAAGTATCCTTTGGGACATTCCAGTTTGGGATGTTGCATATTTTTCAATATCTAAAGTAAGAATGGATATAATAAAAAAATGAGTAATTAATAATGTATTGAAAAGAGAAATAAGTATATATTGTGAGATAAGGAAAATTAAGAAACAAATCTACTCCTTCTGTTACTTTTTATTTGACATTTTAGGATTTAGTTTTTGTTTCAAAATATTTGACTCTATCACATTTCAAGGCACTATTAAATGTTAATTTTCCTATTTTACCCTCCTTAATTTTTTTTGAGAGGATTACCCTCCTTAATTAATACTCTAAAAAGTTAACATTTAATATCCTAAGTAATATTACAAAAGGATAATATTATCATACAACACTATAAATAAGACTAATTAATAATCTCCAAAATATTTATATAAAAACCTTAATGACAAATAAAAAGGAGCGGGAGAAATGTTATTTTGGGATATAGGGAACATCACTTGCAGATATAGCCGGATTGAAACGTTTGTAATTATTTGAAAGTTCTAAATAAATGTTTGTAATTATTTGAAAGTTTTAAGTTTCAACCTTCCTTAAATGAAAAAATTATAATATTATCAAAGATGAAAGTATAAGATATAGGAGTGTTTGGTTTAGCTGCTAAGGAGCTTTTCAATTTGTTAATTTTTTTGAACAGCTGTCGGTAGCTATTAACGCACCTTTTTATAAAAGTTTCAATTTAAAGCTTTTCATAAACCATAAACTGTTCACTCTTATAAATATATGCTAATTTATTTATCTTTTGTTATATGTTTATATATATATATATATATATATATATATATATATATATATATAACAGAAAACTATTTATAATTATTTAGATATAAAAATAATATATATATATATAATTTACTACATCTAATAATATATAAAATATTAATTATAAATTATTATTAAAATTTAAAAATTATAAATAATTTTTAGTATTCATCTTATAATTATGTAAAATTGTTTATTTTATTTTTAACATTTATTTTTAAATATACACACACACACACATATGCAATTGCTTTTCATTTATTTTTATATTCATATTTTTAAATATATTTAATTAATTAGTTTTGTATTGTTTTTTTTAATAAGTGGTGGTATTATTAAGAGGGGCTATGAAAGGTAGCCACAAAAATCAAGAATACAAGAAGTTTGTGGGGCAACGAATTACATTGTCAGCAGAAATAGTTTTGTACTCCCTTTGTTCTCAATTATTTGTCCTTTTGGACAAGATTTCTTGTTTTAAATTATCTGTCCATTTGAGAAATCAATGATTTCATTATTATTTTCTTCCATTTTTACCCTCATCTCATATTTATTATTATTGGAAGTTGGGTTTTTATTTTCAAATCCTTTAGTATTCATTATTGCATGAATGGTAAATTAGTTATCACAATGGCTTTTTATAAAAACAAGAAAACAATAATGATTTCTTTAATGGACGTGCATTTATCCGAAAGGACAGATAATTAGGAATGAAGGGAGTATTGCTCTTGAATATTATAAATTTTAAACTTTTAGTTATTTATTTGAAAATTATTATTATTATTAGAGTAATATATATGTTAGGATTTTGACTTAAATTGTGGGAATCCAAGTTGGACTAGGATTATTTTAATTAAGTCTTTGTTTGGTATAGTCAACAAAGGGATAATAATCTTATATATCCTCACATTTTCACCAAATTTCAATTCTACCCTAACTTTTAAGTCATTTTGGTTTGGTCGGCCATGTTTACGATTTGTTTCAAATCTATCAAATCATTTATTTTATATTTCAAATCTATCCAACCATATACTTTTTGTTGATGTGTCAAACATTTAATGGTGACACTTGGCACTATATTGAACATGTGGCACCATTAGAGCATGACATGGACATGTCAGCTTTTACACCCACTGGATAGATTTGAAACAAACTGCAAACATGACAGATCAAATTGGAACTATTTAAAGGTTAGGATAGAATTGAAATTTAGTGAAAAAGGTGAGGATATATAAGACTATTATTCCATCAATAAATAATAGGCTTGGAAGGATATTAAATAAGGAAACTTATTTCTAACTTGGTGAACAAGTCTAGGGTGTCTATATAAATAGACAGGTAAAGGCATATAAAAAAAAAGAAGGGGTGTGAAGCCAAGAAACAAAGTACAAGACCAACTTAGGGTTTGAAAGTTTGAGCATTGGCTTGGATATTTTTTGGTGTGGGTAAACATTCAAAGAGGCTTCGAGAAACACTTTTTTTGGGCGCTTTTTATTTTTCTCTAGGGATATTCTAG
>CANYLF010334308.1:0-18076 GCA_948193215.1 Bocquillonia castaneifolia
TGAAGAGACACTATGAGCATTTAAGGATCAAATGTTAGAAAATTAAATGACACCTACATTAATCAAAGGTAACTTAAGAATACTACTTAAGTATTAGCAAAATAAAGGACTGTTGTATTAATTAAATGTAGGTTAAGAATATCATAGGTGAATTATATTAATTTAAGATAGGTTAACAATACTATTCAAGGGGTTAAGAAAGCCAGAGGATAATTGTATTAATGACATATGGGTTAAGAACATTGTAAAACAATTCACAATTAAATATACTAATAATATTGCATTTTTTGAAATAATATTATTATTAAAAACTTCCAAAAAAAATCCTAGGTAGTCCATAAGCTTCTTAAGAAATTCAGAGCATTGTTTAGTAATGGTAGTTGGACTTTGTCATCAATGCAATATAAAGAGAATTTTGGATTTGAGATTTGTTTAATATTTTGATTCCTTTCTTCATAATAAAGGATTGCCCCAAAAGAATCACACACGCATCATGGCTTTCCAAATGTCCAACCATTATATTCATGACCTATAAGAAAAATGATGAATATGATATTTGCATTTATTAGGGAAAAATTAAATTATATGCTCAATTAAATAATAATAAATTGACAAAGACGGGTTTTTTCCAAAAAGAATAAAAATAATCTTATAATAAAAAAAATTAAATCACCTTTCATTTCATTTATCAAATTTATACCATGAGGTTTTTGCCTTTTCAAATTTAATGCAATTCGTCATCTCAATCTTGCTTGTTTAGAGCCTAAAATTATGGAATGCCCTTCATCATCTAGGAAAGAAAACACAAATGATTATGCAAATGTAAAACATCAAAAAATAATAATATAATTATTTCATATAAATTATATAACATTCAACTTACCTAGTGGTTGAGTCGAATTGTTAACACCATAAAACTTTTCCCTCTTCAAATCTAGTGTTATTGTCCATTGGAGTCTTGCCTTTCTATAAGCTAGGATTTGAGAAGCTCTTTTAGGATCTAAACACAAAAATGAAAAAAGAATACGATGAGAGGCTAAAATTATGGAATGTCATTCATCACCTAGGAAAAAACACACAAACGATTATGCAAATGTAAAACATCAAAAAAATAATAATATAATTATTTGTTATAAAACTATATAACATTCAACTTACATAGTGGTTGAGTCAAATTGTTAACACCATAAAACTTTCCACTCTTCAAATCTAGTGCTATTCTCCGTTGGAGTCTTGCCTTTCTATAAGCTAGGATGTGAGAAGCTCTTTTAGGATCTAAACACAAAAATGAAAAAGAATAGAATGAGAAATACATTTTTATATCAGGTATAGAACTATATAAATTGAAAATTTTTTAGAGATTTACCTTGTGGCAAAGTCTCACTAACATCAAATATCTTTTGCATTACACGATCTTCCATGTGTTGGATATTTTCAACTCTTAATGACGATGATGACGGCTCAAATTTGCATTTCATCTCTAAACAAAAATATTTCATAGAGATTCAAACGAAAAAGATAATTTGCAAAGGGAAAAAGGTGAAGCAAACCAAAAGAACAAACCTCTCCGAATTATCAATTTATAATAAGGATATTATCAACATGTTCATTAATGACTTGAAAACTCAAAAGACAAATAACTGAAAAAAAACATTGGAATATGATAGGTCAAGATACTTAAAAGACAAACAATAAATTAAAAAAAGGTTACGAATATGAAAAGTCAAAACATATCAAAACATATTAAAACATGACAATTTAAGTCAAAACTAAGAAATGTAAGAAATACAAAATAATCCTACATGTCATTTTATAACTATATGAACGATCCCATGTGGCAAAATGAATTCCTCACATTTTAAGTATTTATATAGATCCTAATACTATTAGCAGAGAGCACTCAACACCCAGAGGATGTTTGCTTGCTTTGAAAGGCTGTTTATTAGTTCAAGAACTAACAAGTAATGATTCGACAAAAGGAATTCCAAGAATGATATGCTAATAACAATTAAATGTATAGGGCAGGCATAAGACTAAGGAATTCTTGATCCCTAAAGCGCTAGGAAGGCCGAAAGAAGGAGAGAACTGCATAATTTAAATTGGAATATCAAAATTCATATGCTATGATTTCCCTAAAAAAAATCATATACTACGCTTGTATCTTGTTAGTTTCTAGATAATTAGGCTACCACAAAAACGTGTCTGACTTAGTAAAATTATGTTCAAGGATATGAGGCGATGCTTCGACAATTTGCTATTAATGAACTGATTAATTGTCGGTACTTGGTGTTTGATTTGTTAATCAACTCAGTTCGAGTTTGCTTATTAACTTAACGGGGAAATTATATGGTCACTTTAGACTTTGCTTACTTTGTCTTTTTAACCATTGGATGAAGTGTTAATTTCTCATCCAACGGTGATAAAGTGACAAAGTGAATTTTACTTTGTAAAAAGTAAAGTAACTGTAGAATGCACCTAACTTAACGAGTCAAATTCAATTAAATTTGTATTTATTTATTTAAATGAGTCGGATTTGAAAATTAACATGTTCAACTTATTTATATGTTTGTGAAAAGCTTGATTAAGAATTTCTAAATTTTTTTATTTAAAAACTCAACTTTCTTGGTTAAAATTCATTTACATATATATTTACATATATGAACAAATCATTTAAACTAAATTGTTAACATATCTAATTTATATATCCATTTTATCATATAAAAATAAATTTATCAATAAATAATTAAGTTATAAATATTTTTAAATATTAAAAATCATCATTGTTATATTTATAATTATAAACTTTATATCTGAATTATAATTTGTATAGTATATATTATATTATGAATATTATTTTTTAAAAATACTTTAATCATTAAATTTTTAATTGATATAATCATAAATAAAAAATTAAACTTGAGCTTCACTTATTTAATAAATAAACCAAATCACATTTTTGTTAAATAATTTTATTCACTTATTATTAAAAAATATTTTTCTCATAAAAAATATTTCCTTATACTAGTGAGACAGTGCCAAGCAAATCTTAAGCCCTGCCGGTTTTTTCCTTCGCCAAAGAAGCAAGTTTTTTTTTCTCTTCTTTTCTATTTATTTTATTTATCTTAAGCCCTGCCACTCCAATTGCAGTACTAGGGCCCTCCAGTAGTAAGGCTTTTCAGGGCAGTTGGAGTTGCATTCTCCTCAGCCTTTCCGGAGGGGGGACTTTATCGCTCCGTGGGGAAAGCTATTCTATCAGATTACTTGAGTGTGAGCAAGATAGTTAAAAGCAGAAAGAGTATAATAAGAAATTCCTAAGAATCAGGCAAGCTACATTCACTTAATAATTGAAAAATTATTTTGTTTATAAATTTTTTTTGATAGTTAGTGCCTACAGTGGTATCCCAAGCTCTTTGGACCCAGACTAATCCATTGCGAGGGAACTGACATCCAGCTATGACCTATTTGGGCCCCTTACCTTTTCCCAGCAAAGGTGAGGCTCGAACTTGAGACCTCTCATTGAAAACCAAAAGGACTTTGCCAACTATACCAACCTTTGCTTGCTATTTTGTTTATAAATACATCATTATCAAATTAGTTCATAGTATTTCCAACAAATCATTTTTTAAGGATAATAAATTTATATAACCTCACACTTTCACCAAATTTCAATTTATCATAACATTCGAATCATTCTAGTTTGATCCGTTAATGTTTGTGGTTTATTTCAAATATATCCAATAGTATGTATAAGCTAATATGACATTCTCCCAATAGTGTCATGTGTTTAATATGGTGCCATGTGTTTAATATGATGTCAAGTGGTACCATTAAATATTTGACATATCAACAAAAAGTATATGAATGGATATATTTGAAATAGAAAATATACAATTTGATAGATTTGAAACAGACCACAAATATGACGAACCAAACTGAAATAATTTAAAGATTATGATAAAATTGAAATTTGGTGAAAATATTAGGATATGTAACATTAATATCGTTTTTTAATTATTTGGTGAATATGGTAACATAATATAAGGATATTGTTATATGTGTGTACGAGAAATGGAGTTAACTTATAATGGTAGGTAACAAGTTAATGATTAACGAAAAAGATAAGTGTCTAATTTCTATTGGTAATGATAGTGCAAGAGAAAGTGTTGTTAATATTTCTATATAATTAAAAGATTTATTTACTAAGAATTTAATTTTTTTAAAACCTAAAACATTTACCATCACCCATGGCAATACCCACCCAAAAACCTTACCAAACAAGAAACCAAGCCCTTTCCTCCTTTACTGACCAACATTCTCAGTCACCACCTTCACCTATCATCTATTTTGAGGACTTTCCCTCATCATGGATGCTAAAACCCTTAAGGATTTGTTCTGGAAATTTGAACTCTCTACTTCAGTTTCCAATGCAAGGAAGAAGAACATTTGTTGTTTGAATTTTGGCTTTTTTAGGCCTGACTTTAAAGGTCCGATCAGGAAGGTTACTAATGCCCTAAACACAATTATAATCACCAACAAAAGACTCCAACTATTCCCAGCTCATTTTCCAAACTAATGCTCCATCTTTGCAGTATTAAACCCCAACATGCATTGCCTCATCGTCATCAAAATCCAAAGAGATGGATTAGCTAAAACAGGGACTCAGGTGGTGGAAAATAAGAATATTGTTCTGTAGTCTTTTCTTACAACTTGACTGGTAAGGCTGAATGGTGTGATTGCTCAGTTATTGCTCGGGCTAAAAATTCTGTATCTCTTTTCGAGGCCAGGATTTTGCTAGAATAAAAGGGACTTAAATTTGATAAACTCTCTTTTTAAATAGGATTCCACATTTTGATATCCTTTTATTCACTTCAGGAACTGCAGTCCTTCTTGGATGTCAAGCTTTACTAACATAAAATTTGTTCCACCATGGTGAATTAAGACTTGTTTGGCTTAATGTTTTTGGTGTTCTCTTTCTCCTTGGAATGAGAAATTTTTTCAGTTCATTAGTAAGAAGTTCGGGGAGTATGTAAAGCTACACCCATCTATTTCCTTGCATGATAGAATTGACATGGGAAGTATACTAGTCTTGGCCAAAATTGATTTTATAGATGAGGTGATTAAAGTGAAAGTTGGGGAAGAAGTGCACAACATCTCAGTAAGGGAGTCAGATAACCTGGATATCTTTGATATTGTTGAGTATGGCTCTAAAATTGGACTATGATTCGAAGGCTGAGGATGATAATGGTTCGGCCCATGCAAATTTGATTACTACAGAGAATCAAACCCATGTAGTAACAATTACTTCACAACAGGAAGAGAAATTGCCTAGTCTATCTCAACAGGAAGTGTATTAACGAGAGTTAGTCCCAGAATTAATTCCTCCTGATGGCCAGCCTAATAATGCTAATGTTATAGTGCACTATCCATTCATCAATAATGGACATGGTGGAGACACATTAGTGCTTGAGGGGCATGTAAATGCCATGCAAAATTCAGATATTATTCTTGCTCTATCATAATTAGAGAAAACTTGGGAAATGGGGATTTTTATGGGCTTCTTCAATTCAGATAATAAGGAGGGCATCATTAAATTACAAGCTGGGTTCTCAAAGGGTACTGAGACAGCTTAAGGCATGGAGGTCTTTTATCGAGGTTTTATTATTTTTTTTATGTCTAATGTTAATTTTATTTCTTGGAATTATCATGGAAGCCTATCCATTAGAAGGAAGCATCAATTTTTGAGGTCATCTATCCAAAAATTAAATATTTCTATTTTCGGTTTAGTTGAGACTAAACAAATGTCTTTTAATTCCTTTTTTACTCGTAGGCTTTGGCCTAATCTGGATTTTGATCATTGTTCGATTCCTTCCATGGGGGGGGGGGGGTGGGGATGTCTGTGTATTGTTTAGAATAATGTTTTGATTAATGTTTCTAATACTTTGTGTGGAGCTAGATGGATTGCAATAGATTTTAGTTAGCAGGGACTTTTTGTTCGTTTCATTTTGGTCTATGCTCCTAATGATCAGAATGAGAGATCTTCTTTATGGTACTACTTGATATAGATTGTTACTTCTTTTAATGGTGTTGCAATTGTTTTTGGGGACTTTAATGATATTCTTGATATTCATGAAAGGAATAATTTTGCTTATTTGACTCCCTGTATGATTTAGTTTCAGAGTTTTGTGCAGTATGCTAGTCTTATTGATCTTTTTTTGGTTGGTCGCTCTTTTACGTGGTGTAATTCTCAATCTTGGTCCATAATTGACAGGGTTTGTGTTTCAGCAAATTCTAACCTTTTATGGTTGAATTTATCACTCTCCGCTTTTTCATGGATTGATTCAGATCATGTTTCTTTGATTTTCTACTATAGGTATGATTTGAATTGGGGCCCCAAACCATTCAAATCAATCAATGCTTGGTGGAGTACTAAAGGGTTCTTAGATACTGTTAAGGGGTTTTGGAGTGATATAAAATCAGATTTGCATAATTCGACTCTCAGTCAGATGCTTAACGAACTACGAAAAAATTGAAAGCCCGGAACTCTTATTCTTTTGATGACATTTTGACAAGATTGATTGATATTCAGAATCGAATAGATCATTTAGAGGTTCTAATTGAGTCTCAGCCTCTTGATCTTCATGAATTAGATAATTTGTCAAACTTGAGAACTTTTCTGAATTCTATGTCTTTGCAGCTTGAATCATTTTGGCATCAACGATCAAGACTGAACTGGGCCACGCTTGGTGATCAGAATACAAAGTTTTTCCACTCTATGGCTAATCTTTGTTATAGGAACAACATAGTGAGGTTAGTCACTCTTGGTAATCATACTTTCTCTGAGCCTGCTAAAATCCAGAATGTAGTGTTTTGCTACTTCAAGGATCTTTTCCGCAGTAATCGCTCACCTCCTTTTTGGAAGGTATTCCTTTTCCTTCTTTAGGTATGGTTGATTTCAATTCTCTTATTGGAGATTTTTCTTCTGAGGAGGTTTATGTAGTTTCATTTTCCTGCAATGACAACAAAGTTCCAAGTCCCGATGGGTTCAACTTCTTTTTCTGTAAAAGAGCTTGGGAGGTGATCAAATATGATGTTATGGCTCTTTTCCATCAGTTGCATCAGGCGTAATCAATTCTCAGAAACATTAATCATTCCTTCATGGTTTTAGTTCCTAAGATTAAGGATGCTCACCATCTCAATGACTTCAGAACTATCGGCTTAATTAAGGGTATGTGCATGCTTATTTCCAAGGTCTTAGTAAGGAGAATGTCCCCTCTCATGCCTTTTATCATTTTAAAATTTCAACATGCATTTATGAAAGGAACGAATATTCATGAGTGCTCATTTATTACCTCAGAACTAGTTCAACTTATAAGGAGAAGGAATGATAGCTTTCTACTTCTGAAGCTTGATTTTAATAAAGCTTTTGATAGTATCTCATGGATCTGCTTAGAGCAAGTCCTGGTGTGTATGAATTTCCCAAGGAAGTGGATTAATTGAATTTCTTCTACTTTGGCTACATCCAGAATTTCCCCTCTAATTAATAGGTCACTGATTTTCTCTTTCTCCATGCATGAGGGTGTTCATCAAGTAGACTTTTTATCCTCTTTACTTTTTGAGCTGGCTGTTGAAGGGCTAAGAGGTATACTTGACAAGTCTTCTAGTCCTGGTTTAATTCAAGGAGTTTGACTTCTTGACGATTCAAAAGGTATTTCTTTACTAAAGTTTTCTGATGATACTTCACATTTTATTCCTCATTATTTGGATATATAGATAACTTGGTCAGGATTTTGTGATGCTTTGAATTTATTTCTGGGTTGAAAATTAACTTCTTCAAAAGTTCAATTTCTTGTATTAATGTTAGCTCAGATTCAGTGCAACTGGCTTCTAATCGTTTGGGTTATAAAGCGGATCATATGCCATTCAAATACTTGGGTCTTTCCCTTTCTCCAAATCAAATTTCCTCAAAGCAATTGGATCCTATTATTTAGAAATTTAATCAGAAGCTTTTGGGTTGGAAAGGAAACCCCCTCTCCCCTTCAGGAATTAAGGCTTGGAGAGTCGAGCGTAAACATCGTCATATTCTTGAGGTAGCAAGATCTTTGCTTTTCAAGCACATTTACCCATAAGATTTTTGGGGAATGTGTCTTAAAAGTTGTTTACCTCTTAAAGTTGATGCCAAACCCAGTCATTGAAAATAAATGTCCATTTGAAGTTTTGTTTAACAAGAGGCCCAACTATGATCGTTAAAAGTTTTTGGATCACTTTGTTATGCACACAAGCTTGAAAAGCATCAAGATAAGTTTTCTCATAAAGCACATAAGTATATTTTTCTTGGGTATCCTCATGGGAAAAAAAGTTATGAGATGTATGATCTAGAGAGATGAAAATTATTTGTATCAAGAGATGTGGTTTTTCATGAACATGTGCTGCCTTTTCAATGTGATGACTCATGTTTTGTTACACCATCTCCTACTTCTACAACTATACCCATGAATCAAAATGTCCACATATTGCCCGAAAATGTCCAAGTTCATACAGACCAAACACAACCACTTGAAGGCCTAAATATTGAGACAGATGGTCCAGCCACACCCGATAGTCCCGTGACTCCTCTTTTTGAAAATTAACAATTTGATATAGACCTAGAACAAATTCCAAGTGATTCAGCCAACACAGGTACCGGCTCTCCTGTCATTCAAAACCAAACACCACAAAATCCACAAAGAACTAAAGTGTGTCCTCAAAACTTGCTTGTTTCGACTATGAACTCTTACCATCACCAGCGCCATCTATGACAACCCTTCCATCAGCAAACCCAAGTGAGGTTTATCCTCTTTTCTCAAAGTTTATGTTATTCTAAGTGGTCTCCTTCACATAAAGCCTTTTTGACTTCTCTCACATCTTTGGATGAGCCTAAGTTTTTCCACTAGGTAGTTAAGGATTCTCGATGGAGGAATGCCATGGATCAAGAAATTCGTGCACTTGAGGAAACCTAGACTTGGAGTTCGGAACATTTACCCTTTAGAAAGTAAAAAATTGATTCAAATGGGTCTATAAGTTCAAGTACAAGTCTGATGGTACTGTTGAACACTTCAAGGTACGGCTTATTGCCAAGGGGTTTACACAGGTTGAAGGATTGGACTACCATGATACTTTTGCTCCAAATGCAAAATTAACCACTTTGAGATGCTTGTTATCAGTTGCAGCTATACGCATTTGGGAACTTCATCAACTAGATGTTAATAATGCCTTCTTACATGGAGATCTTCATGAAGAAGTATACAGGAAGATGCCTTAGGAGTTTGGGAAACCAGGAGACAATCGTGTTTGTCGATTGGGAAAGAGTTTATATGGGCTTAAACAAGCATGCAAATGTTGGTTTCAGAAGCTTTCAAGCTCCTTGCATAATTGTGGAAAGCAGGGTGTGCCTGTTAAGACATCTAATAGCAATGGCAAGCAGATTCACTGTTAGGGGATTAATTTTTTTAAAAAAATGTGGAGTTGCCACCCAGATTGCATTGGGATCGCCTAGTGATAACAAAACAGATAGATTCCTTTGGAACGCCTATTCGTCATCACTCTAGATAATTTCTGGGTTCGGAATAAGCATTCCATACAAAGGCATTTTCCCATTTAATTAATTAAGGAGGTTATTATTTCCTACATAAGGCAGACAATATAAAGCGATAAATCACCTAGAAAATAATAATGGCACTGATAAATATTGGATGAATGATTGTTCCTAATATTGTTTCTAGCCGAATAACTCTCTTCATTTAGTCCACTTGATTAACCTTATTCAGATGAAGTGTAGTTTGTTGTGGTGGTGGATTTCCATTTATTTTAATAGTATTTACCAAATGATTTATTTTTCTGTGTATTTACATATTGTACATCCACAGTCAGTTTCTATTACATTTTACATTATTTATAAATTAATGTTTGCACATTAATTTATTATATTTACCTGAGATAAAAAAAAATGGCAGGAATATATACATACACCCTTAGAGAAAGGAAAGGGAAAATGATTTTCTACCAGTTTTAACCTATTTATTTACTGAGTTTAATTAGTTAAATTAATTAATTAATCTAGCAGTTATTTATGGTGATGATATATAAAATAAACAGAATTAGGAAAGTTTGCCAATCAACTGATCGGTTTTTTGGAGAAGAACCGATCGGTTGATCTTGAAGCTTCAGCAAACTCTAAATCTTTAGGCCCCCCACTTCATGCTGATCAACCTTTGGAATGACATCAAAGTGCCGACCAAATGTTTGGCAAAAACTATCCGAATCTCTAATAAATGCCCATGCCCAAATACATGAAAATATATTTGGTGCTACAGTCAATCAACTGATCTAAAGAATTAGATCAGCCGATTGGTTGGTCGAAGAACTGTAGGAAGGCTAGTGAAGGATCGATCAGTGCTGTAACTGGGGGACAAAAACTTTCAAGGCTTGTAGCAACTTGTTTATTATAAATTTTACCAAATGGAATATACACAACAACTAAGAGAAGCCTAAAGAAGCTATAGGAGTCCTAAAACAGCTAAGGAGATGATTTCTGGGAGTTTCCCAAGCTTGTAAATCAAAAGAACATTTTGATTCACAACTTGAGTTCTAAGGCTCCAAACTTTAATTTGTTTGTTCCAGCAGCATATCCTCCTCACTAGAATGGTATGAATGTAAACATAAAGTAGAATGGAGTTAGCTTATGAAATGGAAAGAATTACATAAACAAAATAAAAAAACAGACTATATAAGAATATGCTTATTCTGATGAATGGATGCTCCGTGGATGGTAGGTTACCCTTAGATTTTGTGATGGTTACCACTTCTAGTAAGAATAAGCTTCAAAATCAAATCTTTTTCTTTTTTGAAAAACTTAAGATAATCTCTCTAGTTCTATCTTTGTTTTTCAGTAAAAACCTAAACCTTGCCCCCTCGTTGCCGTCTCTGTTCAAGTTGCAAAACCACATATTTATAGAAAAAATATGAAGATCTTCCACATTCTAAGATTCCTATTGAGTAGGGCAATGCCACCTGATATGTGTGAAACACACATAGTGCTTAGGGCTTATAGATGCTAAGTTTGGAGGAATTTAACTCAAATCGAAGCACAACTCATGCATTCTCCCCATATTTGCTCCATACAAGTATAAATTCATTTTCTTTATAAATCTTGGACTTTCTTGAGTTATGAATACTTGATTTAGTGTAAAATTCATGTAGGTATGAAGCCTAAGGGGTTTGGAGAATCCTCACCGGAGTGCTGCAACTACCAAGAAGCAACCATTCTAAATCCGGTGGAAGATGTAAATCAACAAGTAGCTTTGCCAATGCTCTATGATGATGACGATTTAGAGCACATTGAGGGTGGAGACATGCTTGGAAAGGAAGCAAAAAATGAGCTAATTAAGGAGAATAGTCTAGATGAGTCCCACATTTTTTAGGAAGTTGAGATGGGGTAAGACACAAGTTCACTTGCTCTCATCAATGGACCTAAATGAAGAAAATGAAGAGTGGCATGGGATCACAATCATCTATGAAGAGTTAAAGGAACCATCAACTTCATTGATCCATTATTGGAGAGTTATGAGGAGCAACAAGGAGGATTTTCCCATGCAAACTTCACCAATTTTCATCCTCAAATAGCTTGGAGGAATTATGCTAAGAAAAAGGCATTAATGGCACCATCACAAGTCAAGCTTCAAGAGCCAACAAGAGAGTCTCGGAAGGCATTTGAAGGACCTCCCTGATCTCTCCCACATGTCAAGTTGTATTCTTAACAAAACAAAGTAGAGGCATAGTCAAGCTAAATGACCTAAAGCAATCACTCTTGGGAGGGATCCCAAGGTTTAAGTATCCTTTGTACATATGCTTTAGTAGTTTGTTTACTTGCTTTCCTTTAATTTTTAATTTTCATGTTTTGTGGTGAACTAACCTTTGTTAGGTGATTATATATACTTGAGCAATTACTCATGTTTCATGCTATTTCATATCCATTTTGCAAGTTAAAGTAGCATCCATCATAATTATTCATTTATTTTCATGAATTTCTACTTTGAGCATAATGTACACTTTTGGTTCATACTTGGAATGATTTGCTTCTTGGCCAAATTCCATACTTACCCAACCCATCCGGTCATTAAGCATCTTATGGAATTCATTTGTTTATGTTGTGCACCTATCATCATGACTTCATTTGCTTGTTCCGTGGACTCTTGGATCCATATATCATGATTGAATTATGCTCTTACATTTGGGATGAATGAATGTATGAAGCTTTTAGGACTTAATTGTGCTTATTTGCATGCTTGTGGAATATTTAGTTTATATTTATATGCTAAAAAAGCCCCACAAGGATGCAATTGAGGAAATATTAAGCCAATGAGGACATTGTCTCATTTAAGTTTGGGGGGGGGGGGGGGGGGGTAATCTATATTGTTGCTTGCTTTATTATATTTTATAGTTGCTACTTTGCCCTCCAAATTTAAGCAATTTTTGTGTTTGGATCACCTACAAGGTTAGTCTTTTGCTTTTCTTGCTTTAGTTTGAATTAATTTTATGTTTTTTATGCTTTCATGCTTTTTGATGCATGAATTTTGTTAGTGTTTCTCTCAACTTCGTGCATAATTTTCAAACTTTTCTCTCAATTTTCCATGATATAGCTCCTTCTTGTAAATAGTGCATTCATATATATCTCTTTTTATGAATACTTGTATATATGCTTAGTTAAATAGGTCAATCAAAATTAAGACTTGAATGCATGTTTTAATCTCTTAATCAATGGTTTTTACAAAATGGTTTGAACCTTGAATGCTAGTTTGCAATTGAGGAAAGTTTGAATCTTTGTTAAAAATTTTAACTCAATGTGCTTTAAAATCAAAGGCTATTAGTTGTGTGTAAATGGGTTTTCATTTGGGTATGTGAGTGAAGACTTTGCATCTAACCCTAAACATTTGCCAAATTAGGCTCCTTAACCATTGATTATGGACTAAAACTCAATCCCAAAAGTCTTTGCTAGCCAACATTTATTGCATTTTTCATTTACACGTTTACTTTTCTTGCATCTACTCCAATGGGTGAGTCTTTTCTCACTTATGAGTATATGAAATGTGTCTTAAATTGGCCTTAGTGGAGAGGCAGGTGTCAGCATCACAAATGCAAGCATTCGTGCACACGAAGTTAAGTATCCATGATAAGGACACGCTTTGCTATGAATAAGGAAAAATTGTGCCATTGAAAGAGAGCAAAAAAAAAAGGAAAAAAATTCAATCACCAATAAAAGAAAGAAAATAAAATAAAATAATATATAGAAATTGTATAATTTTGCATTCATGAAATAAGTTAGCTTTAGACTTTGGGGCAAGTGGGGATCCAAGTTGGTTTGAGGAGCCAATTGAGATCTAATGGAAGCATAGGGTTAGGTTTGGAAGTAGGAGCCTTCTATCATCTACCTACTAATAATACCTCCTAAAACTGGCCTTATTTGTTATTTTCTTGGTTCTTTGATTCACATGTGTTAAATCTTTTACCATAGCCTTTGATGAGTACGAATTATGGTTTAGCACTTGAGCATGACTGCCTTTGTAATGCATTGATTAATTGATTAAATTTGTAAATTCTTTTCTTAAACCTATGATTGACCCATTTTTAACTTAGCCTAGGGATTTGGATGTAGCTATGACCTTGAGCCTTGAAAACCCTTACATACCTATATTTGTGCTTAATTTTTTTTTTTGCTTGAGGACAAGCAAAACTCCAAGTTTGGGAGAGCTTAATATGTGTGAAACACATATAGTGTTTAGGGCTTATAGATTCTAAGTTTGGGGGAATTTAACTCAAATTGAAGAATAACTCATGCAGTCTCTCCACATTTGCTCTATACAAGTATAAATTTATTTGCTTTGTAAATCTTGGATTTTATTGACTTATTTATGATTAATTTGGTGTAAAATTCATGTAGGTATGAAGCCTGAGGGGTTTGGAGACCATAGGCAACATTTGGAGATTTGAGCTTTAACGAGCTAGTTCATGATTTTACGGATAGGCCAACTTCAGAGGATTGGAACGGATAACATGGTAGGAGTCTTGATATGAAAAGCTCCAGATAATTAGCACCTTGAGTCTACTTCCATTTTCAATAAGAATCAACTCAATTGGTGCTAGGACGAATGAGATATAAGCCACACTCCGGAAAGTGCTCCAAAAGCTGTCTTAACCGTAGCATTGAAATGTCAAGGGCATTTTGAGTAAGATGACGACAGAATCAGTCCAACATCACGCCACATAAAATTGAATTTGACATCTTGAACTTCATTTTAGGCTCAAGAATTTAGTCCTTTGGAGTTTGGACGACCAAGATATGCCTCTTGCAAGTTAAGTCATCTGTTGGATATATAGTCGGAGCCAAAAGAACCAAAGTTACCCAAACCAGACCCTAAGCCAGATTAGACCTGCTCCGGCAGCACACCAACCTACTTCTACCTGGACCAGTTTGGGTCTGGGTCAAACGAAGGAAATCTGATTTTTTGGCAATTTTCATGGTTTTCAAGGGTTTTTTGGGGTTTGCAAGGGCAACTTTGTGGGGCACTATAAATAGAATATTGTAGGGTTCTTGGGGATAGACTCCACTTGGGGGGCATCCCCTAGTGAGAGAAAACATGCATTTTAGAGAGAGAGAAATATTGATTTAGTTTGATTTTAGTTGATTTAGCTTTGGTTTAATTAATTTCAGCTTGTAAACACTATAATTACTTAAATTTAATTAAAGTTCATTTATTTCCCTCTTTAAATCATTTGCTTTTGAGCTATTTCCATGGATGCAAATGGATAATATTCTTCTATTTTTATTTTATTTCCCTTGTTTGTGCTTATTAATGATGTTTAGTGAGTAGTCTTTAACCCTAGAATGGATGAAGCCTTTTTTCCATCAATGAAGTTATGATTTGGGTTATTTGTGTTGAATATCTTTTTCTCTCTCTTAGGGTTCTTCTTTTGTGACTTGAGCATTTATTTTGTATGGCCATCTCCATAAATGTTATATTAGTGAGTGAGTGTATTGAGAAATATAATTGTTCATGGAAATACAAATGAGGATATTAATTAGCTTGATTATGAGAGGTTTTAGGTTAATTAATAGGGTTTGATAAGAGTATTTGCTTAATCAAGTGGTTTAATGTTGATGTGTGATGAGAATTAACATTAAGATTAATTTGCTTAGGGTCCTAGGTCTAGAGATAGATTAGGGCTACAAAACCCTTACTCATCCTTAGTAGAGAATTGACATTTAACTTTGTTTGTGATTATTACTAGGATTCATTAATGGTGTAGGTGGATTGGCATTCTAGGATCTTTGGTTATTGATTGTCTTTAGTCAATTTTAGTTAGTTTCATTATTTTTTACTTGTGCTTGCTGTTAAATTTCCTTGTTGCTTTAGATTAGGATTAGTGTATTGTGTTACGATTAATTGTTATCGATAACTCTTTATTACTTCGATAACTGTGCACTTACGGACTATCACTGCCCCAGTTTGTTAACCTTTCTAGACACGGAACTTATCACAAAATCAAATGATTTTGACAGAAGAGCCGATCGGTTCTTTGAGGAACAACCGTGCAAATGTTCTCAAAGAACCATTCGGTCCTTTTCCTACTTATGGATGGGCTTTGACCCATTTGAACCCATAAGTTTTTAAAAGCACTGATCAGTCCATCACAAAGGACTGATCGACACTTCATTACAGCCTTATAACTTGATTTGATTCTTTAGCTAATCCCTACAATTAGAAATAGGCATATCAGAATGGTCCATTACGGACTATTTTCATCTTTGGGCTCTCGAATCTCTTCCACAATCCTGCATCCAAAAAATAGATGTCTACAATGATATTAAGTAGTCATCTACTGATAATTCATTATTTACTCATGTGTAGGGAACCAAGTTTACAGCTTTTCTTGTCTATGTAGATGACATTGTGGTTGTTGGAAATTATTCATAGAGAATACAACAAGTTAAGGAGTATCTTAATTCAATATTCTAAATTAATGATTTAGGCAAGCTCAAATATTTTCTTGGTATAGAAGTGGCGCGCAACAAAGAGGGGATTGTCCTTAGCTAACAAAAATATACAATTAATCTCCTTGAGGAAACATCTCATTTGGATGCAAAACTGGCAAGTTTTCCTATGTAGTCACAACATAACTTGGCAAAGGGAGTTTGTGAGCCTGTTTCGGATGCCAGCCAATATCGCCTTCTAATTAGACAGTTGCTCTATTTGACAATTACTAGATTGGACATCACCTACTCGGTGCAAGTCTTGAGTCAGTTCATGCAAGATCCCCACGTTTCTCATTTAAATGCAGCCTATTGAGTACTTAAATACTTGAAGGCATCATCAAAGCAAGGTATTTTGCTTTCTTCTACTAGCATGCTCCACTTGACTGCATATTATGATTCAGATTGGGCAAGTTGTCGAATTACCAGACTGTCTACTACAGGTTATGTAGTATTTTTAAGACATAGTCCTATATCTTGAAAGTTAAAGAAACAAGGGATGGTAGCTCGTTCATCATTTAAAGCACACTATAGCG
This sequence comes from Bocquillonia castaneifolia, assembly GCA_948193215.1. Lineage (NCBI taxonomy): Eukaryota > Viridiplantae > Streptophyta > Magnoliopsida > Malpighiales > Euphorbiaceae > Bocquillonia > Bocquillonia castaneifolia. The sequence continues at coordinate 16,600 of CANYLF010334308.1, forward strand.
CTATGGCAAACACAACTAGTGAGTTGTTATGGATGTGCAGTGTGCATCATGATTTAAAGGTTTCATTATCAAGATCCATGTCCCTCATTTATGATAATGAGGTAGCTCTGCATATTGCAGCAAATCCTGTTTTTCATGAAGGTACGAAGCACATAGAGACAGGCTGTCATTTTATTCATGATCGGTTGCTCAATAAAGAATTGTTTACTTCACATGTTAGTTCAAGTGATCAGATTGGTGACGTCTTCACTAAAGCACTAGGCAAAGGACAATTTACTCATTCACTTAGCAAGTTGGGCATTTATGATTCACCTATGTATCTTGTGTAATATATTTGACTTTATTAGTTTAGGAAGTAGAATCATATATAATAGGAAAGTAGATATTATATTTTATTTACTAGATGTAACTTTAGTATAAAGTCTTGCTCTGTATTGTATATATAAACCGATTGTGTAAATCAATGAAGTTATGTTGGAATCTTTTACCCAACATAAATTTCTTACATCTGACATTACATTGATAAGTGCCATTCTCTCTCATATTGGCAAGACACTTTAAATTGATTTGAAACCAAATATATCTCAAACTTTCATATTATTTTCAAATATATCCCAAACTTCTCTTTTAGTTTCAAATCTAGCCAATTTTATCTAACGTGTCTTGAAAACTAGGAGAGAATAAAAAGTAAAGATGACATGTCAAACGAAACACATGTCTGGTTGTATTTGACACCAAACGTAAAGTATGAGGTACTAATTGACACGATTTAAGATTTTGGCTATATTTGAAAAATTGATCAAAGTTCGGACTATATTAAGTTATTAGGACTCTTTTAAATAATATTCTATTAAGTGTAAATATAATTTACAAGACATTTATTAGTAAGAATAAATAAAAAATTACATTTATATTTTAATCAACCGGCCATTAATGGAATATAATTAAGTGCAAACCCTTACATATGTGAACATCTATATTTTCTTTTCACTTTGAATTATGACAAATTTATTCTTAACCGATTAAAACAGATAATATATATCATTTGAATTTCCCTAGTTTTTTTTTTGAGAAATTATAATTCATTCATTCAAATAAATGAATACAACCCAATGAAAAATATAAAGTACATAAAAGATTGTATATGATTAATAGAGAAAATTTATTTTAATTTCCAAACGAACAAGATGACTATGTCATACCAAAATCTACCTTAATGTGATCTTTTTGAGACAGACTGCATGAAAAGAAATCACAAAGAACTTTACATAATAATCATTATCGTCTTTATAATCACTCCCTCGAAGAACAATAGAATTTCATAGATGAAATTAATAATGCCTCCATAAAAGAAAAACAAGAAACAAATATAAAAATTAAAACTAACAGATTTAGATATTTTTATTTTATTCAATAAAAACTAAATTGAAATATAAATATAATGGTTATAAATTGAAATATAAATATAATGGTTATA
>CANYLF010334351.1:0-10699 GCA_948193215.1 Bocquillonia castaneifolia
TTCACAACGATCGTTGCAACCCTATTTTCAGAGAAAAATTTATTTTCGAAGGAAATTTTTATTGGATTTTAAATTATGATTAATTACTATCATTATATATATTAATACGTATTAAATGGTGTTAGATTCGGGTCGTTACAATGGGACTCTCGTTGAAGTGGTAGAGTTGGAATTTCAAGCCCTCCCCATCAAAAGAACTGTTTTGTTCAAGTGTGATTGGTACGATCCAACACTAAATTCGGCTACAATTATACATCCTCAATATAAACTTGTGGATGTGCATGAAAGAAAGCGGTTCAACAAGTATGAGCCTTTTGTGTTGGCTGCACAAGCTTCACAAGTATATTTTTGTAAGTATCCTAAAGCTAAAAGGGATAGAATTAATTGGCTAGCTGTGTGTAAAATAAAAGCTCGAGCAGCCATTGATATTCCTGTTACAACAACCACTGATATAATTGAACCACCATTTCAATATAATGACACTGAAGAACTGTGCCTTCAACTAATGGAAGATGATGATGACGTGATTTTAGTAGCAAATTATGATATTGATAATGAGGATGTTGAACAACAAATTGTGGAAAATGATGGGGGCTCGGCTTTTGAAGAAGACGATTTTGAAGCTGACGTCACAACTTCTGAAGATGATGAACCAACATATGAAGAAACCGATGACGATCAATAATATAAGTAATAATAAACACTTCAATTGAACTTAGACTTTGAAATTAGACTTAGATTTTTTTCTTTCTGTTATTATATATTCCTTTATTATATATTTGTTAATTAACAAGTATGCGAGGCAGTGGTCAGGCTGGTAGAGGGGGCACCGGCAGAGGCCGGGATAGTTCTGGTGAGAGAGGGGACATCCCTCAGCTTAGGAATGAAGAAGAGGGAGATCTTGTCACTCGGACAGAGGAGGTGCTTAAGACTGATATGGAGGTGCCTTAGACTACTGATGAGGGAGATTGGGAGCAGGAGGAGCAAGCTGCCCGACCTAACTCTCCAAAGCATTGTGATGATCTTACTCTTCCATGTTGTTCAGTATAGAAGAGTAAGCAGAGATACTTATTTTATTCTTATTAATTTCATTCATTTCATTAAGTATTTTTTTTTCATTTAATATTGACCAATCTAATATGTGTTTTCACTTATTACAAGGATAGACTTGAGCCTTCTGGGAAGGTCTCTAGGTGCATGTCCGAGATATTCAAGAAGGACTGGAAGCCCTACGTCATTTCCTATAAGTCTTTGGAGGTTCAAGATTGCTAGATGCTATGGAGAGAGTTTAGGGTAACCTTTTTACTTAATATTTACTTTTCTTTCCATTATTTATTTATCATTTGTTTCTCTCATTTAACAACTAACAACTAAGTTTTTTTATTTATGTTTTGCAGAAGTTATATAGGTGGGCGAAGAGCAAGGAGGTTGTGAGGCTTGCTTTCTTCAAGCATGCGACAAATCGGTACACCGACACCATTTGCAATATCAAGAAAAAGTGGACTGCAAAGAAGGAGAGGGACAAAAGTGTCCTAGATGGCCTGCGAAAAGAATGGGTAAAGCTATAGGAGGACCCGACGTACATTGTGAAGTGCAGGCAGAGGAGCACCAGCAGGCGCAACGAGCTGGGTGGTCCAGGAACAGGTATGTCCACCCACACCTGCAGCTTACACTCGATGGTACAGTACGAGCAAGATTTGGTAATTATTTCAAACTTATTTTATTTCATTCACTTATTAATTTCTTTATTGATTTATATGTTTTTTTAACCACATACTTCATTGCTTTTTCAAACTCAGAAAGAGGGCAATAAGCCATGTGTGCCTTGTCTCTTTCGTTATACTCATATAAAAGAGCACGATGGCCATACATTTATTGATCAGTGATTGCGACAGGCGAATGTAAGTTCTCTAAAACTTAAAAAACTTAAACACAATTTTAATATGATCTTCTTATCTGACTTGTTATTTCTTTTGGTTATTTAGGCTCGATTTCAGGAGCTAATGGAGTTTGTTAGCCAAGACCATGACGCTGTTGCTTCTTCTATTGCTGGAGGTTCTTCTTCTTCCTCCCAGCCAGCAACTGATCATGGTGCTGGTGTCATGGCTGGACGTTGTGAAGGGGAGGAAGAAGCAGAGGGTGTACGGAGTTGGCTCTACAGCTTATTTCCACTACGAGTCCTCCATCTACCACCTACTCCTCCAGGGCCTTACCAGATATTATTCCCCACCATGGAGGATTTCAGACGGGCGATGGCAGACTCCTTGAGGACTCAGCTCAATGACACTCGTCATCAGCTTATGGATGAGATTTAGGACACCTTACAAGGCCGGATGGAGAGTCAAGAGTAGCTGTTGCGTCAGCAACTGCAATGGGTTATTCAGAAGAGCCGAGATTATGACATCCCATAAGATGATTTTCCAATTGCTCCTGATCCGACCACTGCGACAACAACAAGCCAGAATTCAGACGCTCCTGCTGGCACAGACCCTCCTTCAGATCCAACTGGACATACAGATAATCAGGATCATGATCATACGACTAGATTAGGTTATCTGTATAGGGGACTACGTACTTATACTTATTTTGTGTACATTTCTGCATATATTTGGTTATATATATATATATATATATATATTACATTCTCCTTTATCGTGTCTTTTAATTATTTATATACATATTTTATTAATTTCCAATACCTAATCTCATATAATTAATTAATTAATAAAAAAATAAAGTTACCGATGGACTCGCGACGGAACGGAAAGGGAATGGTTCTTACCTTGGTCCGTCTGCAATCCATCGATAATGTGTCTCAACCATATGCAACCGATTTTCGACGAACTGGTGATGACTTGTCAAACCCCTAATCTATCGTTGATAGCTCGCTATGTCATCGCCACGTTTGCTTCGGTGATTCGTCGCCACCTGGACGACAAATAGCGGCACAAATGCCATCGATAATTCATCGCCAGATCAGCTATGGACTGTTATTTTCTGTCGAGACTCATCTAGTGATTAAAAAAACTAGCAATGGATTTTAGTCTTCACTATTCCGTTGGCAATGCTTTGTAGCGACGGATTTTCGTGGATTACCGATCGAAAACCATCGATAATTACCCTCATTTTAGTAGTGAAACAAATTGAAAGGTTTGGTTTTTTTTTTTACATTAGGCCAAAAATAAATGCAAAATAAAAATTAGATCAATCAAATTGAAATAAATCAAAACATTTAATTTGGTTTGATTTTAATTTATAAACTTATTTAAATTGGAGTGATTTTGATTTTTTTTTCCAAATAATCTATCATTTTGATTCGGTTTAGATTGAAATGAACAGATAGGGATTACATAACCTACAACATAGTAATGAATAACCTACAACATAGTAATGAATACTCATGTTTTTTGCTTAAAAATAAACATCATTATCTTAAAAAAAATGTGTATTATACACCCTGAGGACGTAGTTATAGAGGATTTAGGTAGGCTCCAATCTCCGGAGCCTAGAATACCTCTAAGGGAATTGCCCCTAAGGCAGCCGGTCCACCTCCTTTCAACGGCTGTTAGTCCCTTAGGTAGCCTGCATTTATGATTTCGGTTCTTTCATGGTGAACAAATTTAACTTATCATCTCAAGAGTAAATTTTTTTGACATTTGTGTGTAGAGACTAGAGAGAAGGAAGGTGCAATTATATTTTTAGATATATAGATTTTGGTACAATTCATTCATTCCTCAAAATTTTGCCAGATAGGGCAGGGCACATAACATTCAACTGGAGTCACCAATTTCACCAGGTATGTGTTAATGTCAATACGATGTATGGAAATATATATATACTCTTCAAAAGCAATTAAGAAGATGTGTATAATCCATATCCAGAAAAGATGTAACCAAGAAATGAAATGAAATGGACAAAAGGATAAGGGAAGTTGTTGATTGGATTATCGTTTGACAAAATTAGACTAAAGAACCATGAAGCAATCAATTAAAAGTTGACAACCAACTATTCATTCATTTATCTGTCACGCCATTGTGACATGTTAGCTTCAGGAAGCCGAAAGAGAGTTTATTAAAGTTTGTGATAATTATGAATTAGTGTCTTTACTTTTTGATTTTTTCTATTGTGGTGTCCTAAAATTTTTCAATTAAGTGTCTTAACTTAACTTATAAGTTTACTTTTAAATTCGTGTCTTTAACATGTTTTACAGGTCAAATCACTAAAATAATTACAAAACAATCCCTAAATTTTTTAAAACACTTACAATTAAACCCCAAAATTTAATAAATATTTTTTTCATAAAAATGTTTAATAATTTGATTTTTAACTATTTTATTTTAATCATCAATTTGATTTTATAAAAATTTAAAACTTCATTCAAAAAATAAAAATTTTATTAAGAATGACTATTTATTTGGTATTATTAATACATCGAAATTAAAAATAATAATAATAAAGTTATACAAAAAATAATTCCTACACATTTAAAAATAAAAATATTATTTGATTTTTTAAATATAATTATTTTATTCTATAAAAATATATTTTATAAATAAATACATCGATAATTTAATTACTTAACTCATATAATATTTATTTTTTCAATAAATAGTTTAATTTATTTATTGACAATTAAATATTACTGAGTTAATTAATTAAATTATTGATTTATTTACTTATAAAAATATTTTTTATAGAATATAATAATTATATTTAAACAATCAAATAATAATTTTTTTCATTATGTATAAATTGATAAATATAAATATTTTAAAATAATTGGTATATGTGATGTAATAATTTTAGTTTATTACATATTCATGACATTCTTTATTTTTAAATATTTTTGAATTATTAGTTTGAATAATTTTGTTATTTAAATTATTTTTTAATTTATATATTTATTAATAAAAGATAATTTTTTTTGGTAAGTAATAAAAGATAATTAAATAAAATGTTATAATTTTCAAATTAATTTTTTTATTTGTTGAATGTAATTTTAAGTTTTTATAGAATTAATTTAAGGATTAGAATAAAATAAAGCTAAAACAAAATATTTTTAAAAAATATCAAAATGAGAAAATACCAAGATTATTAGATGTTGGGTTTAATTGTAAGTTTTTAAAATGTTTAATGACTGTTTTGTAAAATTTAGGTGGTTTGACCTGTAAAACAGATTAGAGACACCAAGTTAAAAGTAAATTTACAAATTAAGACCCTTTATTGAAAAAAAATTATTAAGGCACCAAAATAGAAAAAATAAAAAATTAGAGACCCCACATTTATAATTATTCTTTAAAGTTTTTATGGTTAAGAGCAAATGAGCAATGAATCTTTTGTATCTTTCCGAAAAATATTTTATTTTATTTTATTCAATTCATTAATTTTCTTTGATTAAGATTCATACGAGACTCCTATTTTTGTTTTTATCATTTACAGACAATAGTCATTTTCTTGAAAATAACTAATTACGTATCCCTTAAGCTAAATATGTGGTTCTTTAAGAAATATCTCTAGTGTTAATCATTTAATATTGTCATTTATCTGTGATCTTCTTTTGAAAAAAAAAATATTACTGAAAATACAAACATAATACATAACCCAAATGGCAATGGAAATTATTTATACCAGTTTCATATAACGTTTCTTTGGTAAGTTGTAAAACAAAATAGGTAATTAATTAACATGGCATTCTTCTGTTAAGGCTTCACCAAAAAAAATATTGATTAACTAATGAAACACTTAATAAATTAACAAATAAAATAAAAAAGTACAATATGAATATTTCAAAATTCAAACTAACTAAAAATCATCACACACATCCCGTAAAACAATCTTCTCATTTTCAAATTTTATTTTGTTAATGACTTTTTGAATTTCAAGGATGTGATTTTGTTTGTATTTAAAACAAAGATAAATAAATCGATTATAATATTTTTAGCATTGAACTGTACATGCCGAAACAATCTGTTTATAATAAGATGATCAAATTATTATTATTCAACAGACCACCAAAATTTTTCTTGATCGAAGAGATTCACTGGCTTCTAAATACTAAATTCAAACTAAATATTATTAAATAATAAAAAGCAGAAAGATATTTAAAAAAATTACTAGTATATCACATAAATCTCGCTTTTTTAACATTAATCAAATGCTTTCAACAAAATTAATCAAATAGAGAGTCACAATTTACGAGACTATCTCCAACTCGGGATGACTCGGTTTCAAAAATAAAAACAACCCAACTCGCCATCTCCAATCTAAAATAAAAATTTAAAAAAAAAGCCTAAAAATAAATTACCTAAAAATAATATAATAAATATAAGATAGTTAGTCTATATTCCCAACTCAGCAGGCATACTTCGGTCAAACTGAGTCAAAGAAACGGCTACTATTACACATTAATCTAACCGTGAAGCAACGGCCTAGATTCACCTAAAAACTCGAGATTATTTCTAATCAAGTCCACGTGGCAACGTCGTTGAACCTCGTCAATGTTCGAATAAAACCGAACAGAACCAGATCGTGATGACGACGATGACGATGAAGAAGAAACGACATGTAGTATCTCTTCAAACACAGATTCGTTACAAGGAATAGTTAAAGGTCCGATGTTTTTAAAACCGTATTCTTCTTCAGCTTGTAATAGAAGGTTCTTAAATATAGGATGGTTCAGGTACGTCGCACGTACAATATACCTTTTGCAGCTCTCGCCTACGCATACTGCCACGTGTCCCGCCGGTACATCAGACGGTGATGAATATGACGACGAAGACGATGATCCTCCTCTTGATGATGATGATGATGATGATGAGGCTGTTAATCTTGCTTTTCTCCTCCATCGCTTCAGCATTTGCTGGATTCTTACTATGTGCCGGATTTTATTTGATTCTGACATGTTTTTTTCCTCGAGAAAGTGAAGGAAATGTGGGAAAGTGTAAGAAAATTTTAAAAGGGGTTAAGTTAGAGAGGAGAGTGAGGGAGTGAGTGCGTGGAAAGTTCTTTATAATTACACTGAGCTACGAAAGTACCCTTGGTCATTGAGATTATTACGAGATTGTGTTTGTTGTTTCTGTAGCAGTCAAGGGGACTCAAGGCCATGTGATGGCAGACCACTAACGTGGTACTACTCTTATTTTACTAATAATATTATTGTTATTATTAATGTTTATTATATATATATATACATTTTAGTTTCTTCATGTGTTTAAACTTTAGATTTTTTTTTTCTAAAAATTAGTTTCTTTTCGAACTTTGAACATTAGTTTATTATTTCTATAGAAAGATTTTAACGAAATTTTCCCAACAGTTGATAAACAATATTATTTGCTTCTATCAAAATAAACCGTATGTTATCTTAATAAAACAAACAAAAAAAAAGGTGAGTTAACATGCCTCCACCTTTTAATATCGTACTCGTACAAAAATAATAATTTGATTTCATATGGTTAAACGTTCACAATTAAAACTTTTTAATTGTGTCCCACCACATGACCTAATAGTCGTAAGATGTGTATTGAAATCAAGAGTCACAGGTTTAAATTTCACTCTTTATATAAAAAAAAAAACTCTTTAATCATTGCCTTTATATTTATTAATTTATAAAATATTATAAACCTATTAAATATAAAATTTTTATTTGTAATTTTTATTATCTTTTTATTATAATATAATATGCCATTCAGAAAAAAATAACATTAACATGAGAAAAATCTAATTAAATATTTGATCGATGAAATAATATCTTAACGGACATATAAGTAAATTTTAATATTTTTAAATGAACATTTTTAAGGTTGTAAAATATATTTTACAAATAAAAATGCCAAGCATTTAATTTGTATGAAAATATTTTATGAATTATTTAATTTTTAAATAAATATTATACAAAATATACTTGAATTACGAAAACATAAATACAAAATATAGTTTAAGTAAAATATTAGAAATAATATTAACACTAATTTATTTAACAATAAAGCCATTTGTACATTTTATTAATTTAGCGTGTACAAACTTGAATTACAAAAATATACTTTAAATAGAATATTAGAAAATATCCATACTGATTAATTAAAGGGAGTATATTTGTACATTTTATTAATTTAGTATATAAAAAATAGATATTACTTTAAAAAGTGAAAAATAATGATAAAATAATTTTTAATTCCTAATTTTTTTCTTACATAAAAAAATTGAGCAAATATATTTTTTTAATCAAAAATTTATATAAACCTTTTAACATCATAAAAATTAATAAAGTGAGACATTAAAAATTATACAAATATCAATTAATTTAAAATAATAATTTTGAATATAATGATAAATAATTTTTACATATCATATAAAAGTAAATTTATTTTTGAAAGAAATTAACCTTTTTTTAATTATACAAAAAGTATCCTCTCAAACTGACCTTTATAACCTCAAAATAGTCAATTATCTAAAGAATCAAATTTAATCAATTCTTACATATGGTGATGCCACATCACCAATTAAATTGCAATTGAAACTTTCATTCTACTACTTTCATATATATATATATATAGAGAGAGAGAGAGAGAGAGAGACGCCAAGAGTCTGCGCGATGTGCGGAAAAATTTTATTTTATAAAAATTTATAGATTTTTTATTAATCATTAAAAATATATATGTATATGTAAATTAATAATAATAATAATCAAATTATGCATTAATAAAATTTTAAAATACTACATATGAAAAATTAGTCATATTGTATAAATTAAAAATAAAAAACATGTTTAAAATAAATCTAAACAAAACAGAATTAATTTAAAACTTATAAAACAAACTAATAAATTGAAATTTATAAATATGAACATATATCTAATAAAGTAATATATAACACATATAAAGATAATATCGTGACTTTTAAAACTTTAAGGATAACCTTCCAATGACTTCTCAGCCTATTAGTTAAGACCAAGGTTTTTGGGATCAATAGGTCTTATGTTCATTCTCCACACTTGACTATTTATAAAGAGTTGGGTGTTATACCTTACAAAGAGTTGGAATTCCCTTATTCGTTAAGGTGTTAGTTGATGTGGTTTGTATTTGGTTATGGAGTTAGTATTGTAACGTGTATAGACGTATTTGTAATATAATATAAGATGCAATATGAATTCTACTTTGCCAAAAAAATTAAGATAATCTATTAAATTTCTTTTTACATATATATAAATTAAGGTTTATTATTAAAATCTTTACCCATTCTAAAATTCTTTATACCCTTTTAATGTGTTTATATGTCTAAGGTAAGATATAATCGTCAACAAATTATAAAACTAAATAATGAAATTTGAGATCAAATAAATAAAATTTAATTTTTAGAATACTATATTTTTTATAAATATAATAATCAATTCACGAATAAGTCTTACTAAAATTAATGATCATGAAAAAATTATTAATTAAAAATAATATCCATTTTTAGGTTAAAAATGATAAAATTAAAATATTTTATGTTGTAGTTAAGTTAAGAAAATTCTAAATAAAATCAAATTATAAAATTATATAAATCTAATTTAAAAATGTACATTAAAAAACATTAAATACATAAGAATAAATACATAAAAACCATTAATGAATGATATAAAAAAATAAATATAAAGTAAATATTACCAGCACAGGTAGCACTACAAAAAATCAGCCGATCTTCGACGAAAAACTGCTACGGATACAGTATCCGTCGCAGATATATGAAAACTGCGACCAGTTGGATGCAAAATTAGGACGAAAGTATAAATACATTCTAGTTTGCGACGGATAATGTACGTCCGTCGCAAAGTTGGACGCAGTAATTTGGAGGGAAGCTCGCACCAAAAGTAGTGATTGGCACCTTATATTTGCGACAGGGATTTGACATTCTACGACGGACTGCCGTAGCAAATTTGCGACGAAAGTCAGTAGTCCGACGCAAAAACGAGGGGCGGGAAAACCTTAAATTTCATCTCAAATTTGCGATGGCCTTTTTTGTTTGTGACGGAATTGTCCATCGCAGAGTTTCAACTATTAAAAAAAAAAAGAAACAGCGTCTTCCTCAGCTATCTCTTTATTTTTTTTGCTATCTGTTTTCTCTCCCTCAACGCCACCAACTCCACGCCACCTCTACCACCACCACGTCAATGGAGCGCCGCCGCCAGAAGAAGAAGAACCAGCCATTCACCACCGTTGTTCCGTTGGAGCCCAAGTTGACGGCCGCGTCAGTCAGCTGCCTCCTCTTCTCCATCATCGCCGGCCGTCGTTTTGGCCAGCAGGTATGTATTTTTTATTTTTTTTCAATTTTCCTTTAATTAATAAATAAATGTTAATGTTTTTTTTATGAGGAAAAAATGTAAATGTTAATTTAGTTAGATTTTTAAGGGTTAATTAATTTTTTAGGTTTAATTAATTATAGAGTTTGAATTAATTTTGTTAAATTAAATTAAATTAAATTAATAATTTATTTTTCATTGTTTAGGGTTTTTACAATTTTTATGGGATAATAATAATAAATTTTTAAATATTATTATATTGTGTTTTTTAAAAATAAATATTCTGTATTTAAAAATTAATTATTATTATATTGTTTTTTTTAAATATTAATATTCTATTTTTTAAAAAAATAATAGAATTTTATATATATGTTTATAAATATAATATTTATATTGTGTTTTTCTATAAAAATTAATTTGTTT